>JAQFXL010000397.1:0-22018 GCA_034693445.1 Edwardzetes edwardsi
TTTGTGTCAACTAACCGATTCTGTCAACCTTTCTGGAGTTCCCGTCTTTGTTGATACGAAAGGTCGTGAACTGTATTGAAATTACATTGAAATGCCGTGTACTCTATGGTAAAGTCTGTTGTGTGCAATACTTTTGGTACTCTATCGTGAAATGCCATCAAAAGATGCTATAAAATGAAAATACAGTTCAGGTCTTATTAGAGTCTAATATCATATTATTTCAACTTTAATAACAAACTTAAATAAAGATATATTTCAATGCATATAAAGTATTATAAATAGAATTTATGATAACTTATAACGGGCTGAGAATTATTAATGTTATGCCAATTATGTATTCCCTTATTTAATATTAGTATTATTACTATTACCTAATTTAAAACGACTGCATATAACGCTCAGACGGCTCTGGTATTAATATAAATGGAAAATACAATATTGATATTACAATCAAATAAAAGACGAAAAATAGAAAAAAAGTATTAAATAGAATTATTCGTTTGACTTTTTGTATACCGCAATTTAGCTAGTATAAAAAATTTAGAGTGAATTACCGGCGCACCTAATAGTATACTGTGTTGAGCACAGGTATGAGCACACAGCTCAACAATGCTGTTGCATAACGGCAAACATATGGCTATGTTATATCAAATCTATGTATAAAATGCTGACTATAATACCGGTCAGATTGCATGTTATATAAATAGCACAACTGATATGATAGCTATGGACCCAATAGCAAGAGCTGTCTATCCCCTGATTCGATCCTCTATTTGAACCAAAACACAAAATTAAGTTAAACTCGAAGTTTGTATCGCTTTAAGAAAACTTAAAGTTTGAATCAAAAAGAGATCACATCTCAGAGTGACTAACATTTTGTGTGATTCGCAGATCACAGATGTATTCCCTCCAGAATTAGTTTAAAATAATAATTATATAATCATTTTCTCAGTTCATTTCTAAACCTAGAAAATCAAATAATCATTAAAAAGAGAAAAGAAATAAAAAGCGATTTATAAGTTGTTTTCTTTTATATTGATTTTTGTCTAATAGTTTTGCGTTCACTTCAACGATGGTTTTGATCGAATCAATTCCTCTCATCTAAATTCATAATTGAACTCGATTCAAAAATATGTTGACAAACTTATCATTGAACTTTCCAGTGCTCTTCATATGAATATTTGCTTTTCAACCGTAAGTTCACTATTTGAAAGAAAACGTTTTGCTTCTAATCAAAAGTCTATTAATGAAAGACAAGTAAAAGGATGAAAAAATTCACAATCTTTTGATTTTGACTATTCTTTGATTGTTTGCATTTATGAAAACTTCTATTATTTTGATTTTGTGCTCATTTTCTCTCTTATTGTTATTATTTATTAAACACTTAAACTTCGATTAAAAAGGGTTTAAAAAGTTTTCAAATAAGAAGAAAAGCGTCGAAAAACACTTTTTTTAGTTGAATAAAAAGTTTGTTAATGAAGTGCTAAAAGTTATGAAACAAACTAAATGAGTGAATAACTGTTGCTTTTAGTTTTGTTTCTACACTAAAAATAAAGAGTGAATTATTAAAAGCGAAAAAAGATTTCAAACAACAAAGTGTTTAATTATCGATAATATAATCGGAGAACAATTAATCAAAAATCTTTGCTTTGTTTTCATTTGTAAAGAAATGAGAAGTGTTTTACAGTTGAAGAGATGGAGATGTGATGTGCAGTGATTTGTATGCAATCATTTTTAAATCTGTATTAAAAAGCTTCTTCGCCTCAAAGACAAGAATAAACAGTAAAACTCTTTGATTGAATTGAATCAGGTTTTAGAGTTCAATACAACGAAAAAATCTGAGAATTCAATTCAATTGAA
Organism: Edwardzetes edwardsi; assembly: GCA_034693445.1. Classification (NCBI taxonomy): domain Eukaryota; kingdom Metazoa; phylum Arthropoda; class Arachnida; order Sarcoptiformes; family Ceratozetidae; genus Edwardzetes; species Edwardzetes edwardsi. The sequence continues at coordinate 1,861 of JAQFXL010000397.1, forward strand.
TATTACATTGGATTTGAGAGAACCGAGAGAACAGTTCAATGATAGACGAGAACTGAGTGAATGAATGCTTTGCAAAACAGTTAACCATTGAATGCATTAAATGCTTGTTTGGCTTTAATAGCATTAAAACCCGAAGCAATAGGAAAAGCAAAGCAAAGGCAAAGCCATTCATACTTCTTATCCGCCTTAAAGTCAATGCATTTCTCTCTCCTCTCAAATTGAATGCATGAGTAAAATGGCTGACGAATAGTATAAACATTGAAATATGTTTATAATCGCTTTAAATTAGTTGTGATTACAACTAAATCATCACAACTACTCATTACCATTACATCACATCATTAGGTGAGACAATCCTTCAATTCATTCATTGTTTTCATTTGTTGTTTCAGTCATTTACAAGAGATTTCAGTTTTGTTTTTTATTTCAAATGTTTTGGTATTTCATTTGAAGTATTGTTTAAAAGTTTAAACAAACTTCAAATCAAAGATATGTCCGAAAACTGGGATTTCAAGTCATTTATGGGTTTTAAGTAAACAGTTATCAGTCGGCTGTCAATTGCTTTTGAAATAACGCCGCAGAAGAGCCGACCGTAGAGCCCGATTTGAAGAAGAGCCAAGACTGGCCTTGACATGAATAGTAGTGCACCGGAGATGTCGTGTTTGTTAGTAATGAAGACTATTATAATAGTTGAGTCGATATAACGGTGTTTCACGTGTTGTGACTTCCAATATATAGTCAATAATATAATGATGTTATGACTCATATTCATTGATCGCTTACTCAATATCTGTAATACCAGAGCATTGGATCTCTTTTTGTGGTTTACTTTTATTTGAGTCCAATATATAGTTATTGTTTCCATTGTTTCACAACTTTTCTCTCATATATCCCTTAAAAATGTATGTTATTTGCGGATCGATTTGTGTCCCAATTCTGATGTCAATCGACTTCTTCTGCTCTCAGACCGACTCTTGAGAGCAGAGATGATAAAAGTTTTGTTCGGCTTTTAGTTTAGTCCTAATTCTCTTAATATCATAAATAAGAGTTTAATTCACTTCGAATTACGAGTAAATATCACTTATTTTTCATTTCATTAATTATTAAATTGGTTTTAAGTCTATTATATTTGAATTTAAATAATTTATTTTTATATTTGTTTCAAATATTTGAATGGATTCGCAGTTAAATTGAGTCCACTTCTAATTTTAGACCCAAATCGTTGTCTAATGTCTTTGTCTTTCTCTTGTGTCACAGATTGATGTCATCTTAAATTCCTATCCATTGATTCCTAACATATTTGGTGCCAAATGAGTAATACATTAATTATTTGCTAATAAATAATAATGCGATTCACTATTCACTGCAAACTATCGATGAATTCCTTCTGAAGCCAAACAAAGAGGTATTCAATAGATTTAAAAGTTTTAGTTTACATAAAATACTCTTCAAATGAATCTGATTTTGTAATTCAATATTTGAATCAATAATTTCCGATTTAAATGATTTGAATATTTTCCGCTTTATTTGAATCGTTAGTTAATGTGTTTTTCTCTGCCTTTCCTCTTATGTATTGGCATTTGTTATAAACTATTAAATATATAAATATTTTATTATTCTTTACAAAAGACACACAAACTATACGTAATATTATTTATTATATCAAAAAAAATTTATTATAAACTTCCTCTTAATTGGAGTCTCAAAGCACAGGAATTAATGTCAACTCATATACTGTTCTCTCAGTTCTAAAGTTTAAATTATATTTGTTTTCAAACAGTTATCGCAAGTCATGAAACTTCACTATTGACTCGATTGTAGTATTTTTCTGATTATAATTATTGTTTAGTCTGTGATTGAAAGGAGTGACATAAGTCTAATGGTGTTTATGTTGACAGCAATGCTCTCAACAGACCGTAATTCGAAGTCCGTCTCTTGTGATTCTCTATTCTATGAGAGATCATCACTAAAGAGAAAACTGCTGTCGAGGAGTCCGTCCGGAATGAATGGCACGTCTAATATATCGTTCAAGAATGACGACTATAACTATTTGATTAATTGTAATGAACTCATCAAAACTTGCAAGGTATCACTTCCCCCAACTCTCACAATGACTACTAATTATTTTTTCGCATTTTATCTATTTTTGCGATAATTTCTTGAAAATGAAACCAATTTTATTGTTTTGTTTGCATTTCTCAAAACTAATGAAAGTTTTTGTGTTTTGTTTCAAATTTTATATTCGATTGACAAATAGGAGGCCCTATTGGAGAACGAGTCAACTGTTATAAACACTTTTCCTGATATAACCACCGCTGAAGGCATTAACGATGTCTCACAAAAAGAAGACTTCGATTCGGTATTAATGGAAAGACTTTTCTTTATTTTATACTTACTTTTAGCCAAAAGTCAGAGAATTTCCTTTTCAATGAAATGACGATATTTTACGAGTTTTTTGTCTTTTAATTAGTCAGTCATTACTAAGAATTGATTTTATTGTTGTTGTTGTCCACAAACAACAGGTTCAACGAACTCAAGAAATACAAAAGACGTCTTTAGCCGAATTCATCAAATGGTTGAGTTATACGGAACACCAATTGGAGACCATCTGCTACTGTGCCAACTCTAAGATCAGCTCAGACTTGTCTGACATTATAAGCCATCACAAAGTAAGCGATGACCACAAAACAATATCTCGTATAAAACCAGTTTTGGCTCATTTATTAACAATATGACCATAAACGAGCATGGTGATTTTTAACTAGAAAGCAAATTCATCTTTCATTCTTATTAATGGCATAAAACTCGAATAATTTAGAATCTGCTCGAAATTAAGTCCTTTTTAAATCATTAATCGAAGAAAAATCCAAATTATCGACTGAAGAGTAGTGAACGGAATACCCGTTGAGACTATTTCTTCGTATTACTCGAAAATCTTGCAATAAGTTTGAGTCAAACGCTATTAATTGTGTTTGAAATTCAAACGCAAACCTCTCCTTCTTTTGTTTGATTCTCTATTCTCTTCTCAAATAGGTCTGGGCTTAACTTTTTCTAATTATACACTTGGTCATTGTTTCAATTTACCTGAAAGATATCATTATTTCATCTAGTTTAAAATCAACTAAATTTCAACTATGTTAGCATGTTAGCATGCTCAATTCATGTTATTCAAAGCATTGATGAGTGATTGGAATTGACTTCCATTTTGGAAAAGTTCAATAATAATGACATAATTTAAAGATTATTTTTGTGGTAATCACTGAATAAATGGTTACAATTGAGTGTATGACTCATTTTTTGCCCTTAACTAAGATCTGATGATATCTCTAAAGAGCTTTAAATTCTTACTAATGTTTAGAAATAATTATTGTTTCGATTAATTGTTAATAAGTTAACGAATGACATAAATATTTGTTTCCGGTTTTGCGCTGCTTTTATACTGAAGGCACGATTCGTGTGAAGGCATTCATCTGTTTATTACCTCTTTTAACCGCATTTCGATAACTGATTAATGAAGTTGTTGTGACCGGCTTTCAGATGAAGCCACTAATGCTATCTGTAGTCACTCTCTGTTCCATTTACCGGCTTATCGATGGGAAAGCCAGTCAGCTACGCAGGTCTGGGCTTCTACCAACTTTCATCAAGTTCTACATTGAGACTTGTTATTCAGTTTCGGGGGGAACTATCTTAAAAGCCAGGTTTTGAAAGAAAGCCCTGGCTATTACCATTTGCCGCTCCAATAAAGTTGATAGACAAGTTTTTTCTTGAATTGAGTTCAAGATTTACTTTGAATGCACACCACTTTGTGGCTCCACTTTTCCAATAACTTTGAAAATGTTTAAGTTTTGCAAAGTTTTATCTAAAACTTGATTTGAAGGCAAATGTGCGACACTTTCGCGCCATTCACTCAATTGAAGAATTTTAGCGTTTATTTAATTGCAGAACACATTAGTAAATGAAATGATATGTTCTGACGACTAATGGGTTATTATTTTTGAAAAATTTCATTATAATGAAATCGTTTCGCATGGCTTACACTTCCTTTTCTATACCCGTTCCCGTCTGTCTGTCTCTTCCTATGATTTAATGCATTTCTTGATTTGAATTTGCATTACTTTGAATCGATTTGCAGAAAAAAGTAATTTTCAGACTATCATTACCTCGAATATAAAAAACAAAGGGCTATTAGTTGTGACCATCAAATAGCGCACAGAAGGGGTTGCCTTACATTGAACCCTAAATCGGGCAAAAATGATAATTTTATGCCAATAATTATCATTTATTTAATGACTGAATATGAATAGTGAGTGTTGGGCTGTCTGTGCATTAATAGTGAACCCCTTTGGGATTAATCTATACTTTTATACGAGTTGTCAATTGTTGGTCCAATTGTTCACAACTTGGAGTCTATTGTCGTAATTGTTTGGTAAAGCTATTCAAACAGACAATAGGTATCATAGTTTGTATGTATGGCTAGAGTTGTCTTTCTATTGTAAATCCGCATTAAAATAGAGTTTTATATAATTTGAAACTCGTTTTTGGCCACCACTGCAATAGCACTCAACCAATGCAGACCTCTTGACGGTGGCGTCCAATCGGAGCAGAGCTATGCTATGATATATTGCAGATCACGTGAGGTATCACCTGGTGCTTTCACAACAGTGCTGCTCTGCAACGCTTGATAGCGTTTCCATTAACCTGCCTGTGCTCTGCCTCTACTCGTGTGCCACCACTTGTATTGTCAGCTTTTATACACTATTATACGCTGTGTTTGTGTCAGTCGTTTCGATCCCTATATTTGTGTTTGGATTATGTTATCCCAAAACTGTTTGACTATTCCTCGTGAGTCCATAGCACCCAATCATCCCGTAGTGGAACTGTTGGCGACTGTCTGACGCCCTGACGCCACTTTTCCCAAATGATCAATTGTGGCGGTGCTCCGATTCAATCCATCACATTCTGTCCCATGTTTTAAGTTCTCAGAGTTTTTCATTAGTTTTCATTTCATTTCATTATTGTTTGTCTTCACAACTGATTTATTCACAACTCATTCAAAACAAAGTATTACCTGATCTCACGACTCACGTAATCCATACCCGCACTGGTAGTCGCTCTTCACTCGATTCCTTCTTTTTATCACTTTTTCAGTGATTTCAATATTATTTTTCTTTAACTAATCATTCAATCGATTCGCGATTTTTTACCTTAAATTCAAGTGAAAAAAGTTTTGCAAAAAGTTGTTTGAAGTGTCGCTCAAAACATCTCTGTCTCTGATATTAAGTTAAAACGCTATAACTTAGGGGTAAGTGATCTTCAGTTTTGTCCCTTTGACGGACTCTTCCATTTATGCCATTAATATTTGATATTTCGATTAACAAATTGGGTTGAAGTCAAACATTGAAAGAGCTTTTTGTGTATTAATTTGTTGATTAAAAACGTAATACTTTTTGACGCTTTTATCCGAAGGGAATGTATTGTTGAAAGTGTCAACAATTGAATACTTTTGACATTCATTGCATACATTAAAAGCAATTTGTGGTATTAGACAGCCCTTTGATCGTGGATTTACTGATAACTTATTGATAAGGATTTCCATTTGTCGGTGAAGTCGAGCGCAGTATTGCAAGTGATATAACACTCTATTAAATGCACTAAAATATTATTAATGAAAATTCAATCAAATCTATGCTTTGGTTGCTTTCATTGTGTGATAATTATGTTTCATATGATTAGGCGTTTCAGTGATTTGTGGCCTTAAACTGACACAAGAATTGATATCTCAGTTTTCAGCCCAAACTCATAATTCTCACTATAAGTCAGTCCATCCATTACTCAACACTATTATACTTTTGACGAATAATTATGTTTTTGAATACTTTTTTGTTGTTTTAGTGTAGAAAATAAGTCACGAAAATATGTTTGAGCTCTTTTGAAGCCATTGTTTTCTTCGATGATTACTAACATTTAAATTATACCTCTTTTTCGACGCAATGTCTGAATTGACACAAAAACTACGAATCATTTTCTTCTTTTTGAGCTAAATGTGAGTCATATTTGAGTTTAAATGGTTTAGCATTGAATATAATATGTAAGTCCACTAAATCCAGTGCTTATATCATTGATTTTCAAGGACTCAGTTCTGACTTTATTTGCATTAATTCATTGCTTTTTCTCTTTATTTGTTACCTTATCTCTCGATTTAAAGCAACAATTATTCAGTGGTTGTGTAGTTTGTGGCAGTCCTTTGTGTTCGGGCTTTTGATTAAGTGTTTTATAGCTTGAAAAGTGGTAAAGAATAGCATTTAATATGTTGTACTTGAAAGCTGTCCAATAGAACCGACGGTTGGCTTCACTCTAATCATTAGCTTTTCATTGCAAAATCTCAACCAAAGCAATGGCTGTCAATCTGTTTGGCAATGGATGTGATATTAACATTCCGGTTATTATTTTTTGATGGCTAGGTCAGTTGAATTGGGTGTGTATTTGGCTCTACATCAGAGCAACACAACCCCATACCCATTGCCTCCTCTTTTTAAAGGACTACACAATAGGATACTATAATAGATTAAACATTTCATTAAATATATGCCTTTAAGTCTTGTTTGGTAATAATAATTAGTCAGCACTTGAGTACCTTTTTTAAGAGCTCAAAGTCTTTAAGAACAGTACGAACAGTGCTCTCAATAATTAGTGTTCATCTCTTACACGCCTTTATCTATAATTGCATCGAATACTCGACTCATAAATTGGTTTTTGCAGTGCCTTTAAAAACACAATTAGTATATATTTCATAGGAAACGTTTGGATGCATTTCCCCTAAATATGAGTTCTGGCCAAAGGATGTTTTGGTTAACTCCACTAACATTTATTCCGCTCCTAATCTGATTTCACTCGAAAAACATTTCTTCAATAAGTTGGAAGTTATAACTGGAATATCTTATCGATGCACTACTCTCTCGATTATTCTGTGCTTTCGTTTGGGCACTTGTTTATATGTTTCTATGAGTTGCTTTTTAATTGCTTTTCCAGTTTTTCTTCTGTTATCACAATTTTATTAAAAAAATTTCATTTAAATTAATACATATTTTATCTGTTCTTACATTTAATCGTAAGTAAAATCAGGCGTTTATTTGTGAATAAGTCTATAGTTGGAGATCAATGACCTCTATTTTGTGCGCGACTTTGGCTCCCCTTTACAATCGTATGCAGAGTACAGTCACGTATGGATTGTTATGCAATTGCAACGACCATTACTATACCCCGAGCTTATTAACAAGTTGAGTGTAAATCTCATTTTCTATTAACTAAGAAATGATAATTTGTGCTGAATTTCAATTCGTGAATACCTGAGCTTTAGAGCCGAGAATATGAGTGATCGACCACTATATCAATCGCTACTATATTTACAGTCGTTTAGTATTTTCACTCAATTTGGGTCAATATTGCGATTGTATGTTAAGAAAGTCTCACAACTAAATAGATATTTGTTGTGCTCTTTGATAGATGTGTTCGTTGTTTTGCAAGTACTCTGCCTTTTGCTGTGCTCTTTCTCTGCCTCTGGTTTTTGAAGTATTTTTTTTAATGTTAGCCAAAGATTTTAAAATTTCTGCTGTAATTGAACTGAACTTCACTATTATTTTTGTGGGTCATCGCATCATATATTCATTTTTTCACTTAAGCTCTCTCTCTCTCTCTCTCTCTCTCGCCCTCTCTCTCTCTCTCTCTCTCTCTCTCTCTCTCTCCCCCTCTCTCTCCCTCTCTCTCCCTCTCTCTTTCTCTCTCTTTCTTCCTCCCATAGTGGGCGTAAGGATGACTATCTAATACCATGTTATCGCTCCGATACTTCCATAACTTGCATACCGTTTTAATCGCAAATGTATGCGACAATTGTGTTACGTATTATATGAATGAGTTTTCAGTGAAAACGCTGTTTATTTGTATTGAATAATATTTTGACATTTAATTGCTTTTAATATAATTTGAGACAATTATGAGTGAAATCAATGAAAATGCAAACGAATTGACTGCAAATGAAAGCCAAGATTTGAAGACAACGTTTGAATTGCCGTCAGGTCTGCTGACTATCCATCCATTGATTGTTTTTAACTGCAATTATTTGTCGCAGAAGTAAATAACGACGAATTGATTTTAGCTCAAGAAAAACGAATAGAGAAAGAAATCTCCGAAAGAATAGATTTGGTCGGACCTGAGCTCAAAATCTGTGAGCTCTCACTTGAATACTCTTCAGATGACCACATCTATCGCCAGAAGATTTCGGTAACAATTGTTATTACAATCGTATTATTAATTAATTGTCTGAATGTCAGGATTTGGAGCAGAATTACACCTTTTTTCGAAAGACAAGACCCGACGGCAACTGCTTTTTTCGTGCCTTTACTTTCTCTTACTTCGAACACTTGATATCCAACAGACAAGAGTTGGATCGGTTTCGGCCGATCGCCCAACAGAGCAAAGACCGACTCGTCCAACAGGGCTTCCCTCAGTTCACAATCGAAGACTTTCACGACCAGGTATTTAATGAGCACTTTATTTCACAAAAGAGACAAACATTAGTATTAATGCCTTCAATCAAAATGTTGGTTACCTGAGAAGAGTCACTTTATTTTAGCCTTTTATCAGTTTTAGACATTTAATGACTTGTTTTTACTGAATTCAAAACCCATTGTCCTGTAGTTTATGGACGTTCTGAAAAAGATTTCCGATGGCATCAAAAGTGAAGAATTGGTCAATACTTTCAATGATTCGTCGATTTCTGACTATTTAGTGGTTTACGTCCGTCTCATCACTTCAGGACATCTTCAAAAAGAATCAGAATTTTTCTCAAACTTTATTGAAGGCCATCGAACTGTTACCGAGTTTTGTAAGCAAGAGGTGGAGCCTATGTATAAGGAGAGCGACCACATCCATATCATTGCTCTGACTGCGGAGTTCAAAGTGGCCGTTCGCATAGTTTATATGGTATTTGATCCGTTGTCACATCCATTTGACACCATTTCTTCATTTGTTTAGGATAGAGGAGAGGGCGGACGAGTCAATACACATGACTTCGGAATCGAAGATGGCTCGGGACAGACCCCCAAAGTTCACCTCCTTTACAGACCAGGTTTTATTTATTAGACTCTAGGGTTTACTCAATATTTAACCATTTGTTTGTCTTTTAGGTCATTACGATATTCTTTATCCAAAAGTTTGAAAATTTATTTTTGTTTTGAATTATTTTCAATCATTTTATTACAATATTTATAATTAAAATAAAATCTGGATTTTCCACAAAATATTCTTTTTTTTGCACTAATTTTACACAAAATTCTAATTCATTTCAATAATAAGTTGAAAAATTTTATTTAATTCAATAATGATTTTAAACATTGAGCGACACTTGACTTAAGGACTTAATGAATGAGGACTTCACTGAGAGGTCTCTTAAAGTCTAATTCAAATTCTGTATGAAATATGAATCGAATGAAAATTAAATATTAATTAAAACATAACTTAAACTGAAAACTATGGCAGTCGTGAAGTCGTGAAGAATATGTATATTATGTTTCTTTTGTTTTGAATTATGAAAGAATAATATTATCCAACTGTCCGGCCAATAGACAGGAACGACAGCAGAACTTAGCGTAGTGGGGATTATTGCAATATTTAGCGCTTACTATCAAATCACAATTAGCGAAAAAGGGACTGTCGTTACAGTCGGGCGGAACGAACACTCCTAACAAAAAATCAAATAATGTTAAAGTAATTGGTTTAACATTTGAGAAGATCTCTTACTCTCGACTCGAATTGGAATCGAAGCCGAAACTTCATTGTTCTGATTCGAGACCCGACAGGTGTACTCTCCCGAGTCATTGGGTGTCAGGTTATACACTATTAGTGTATTGTTTGCAAGTATTCGATAGTGTCTGTTATCCGATACCAATGGAATGTCACTGTTGAAGAACCAGACAATAGTTGTGTGCGAGCCTTCAGTTACACACTCCAACTGAAGTGTAGAACCGATTGTGTACTCAGATGTGATGGTCCTTATCTGTGCGCTCAGTGGCTCTGAATTTGATCAATGATTTGAAAACAAAATACATTAATTGAAAAAAGTTTTTTAGAAATGAATTTTAGTCCAAAAATTAGTATCTTTTGGAAAACCAAATCACAAGTCATTAGAAATAATTTCGAGATTCAGTCCTTTTCGTACCTAATCTTCGATCGGGTATTGACTGAGAGTCCGGCAAATGATAGGTATCGCCATTTATTGTATAATTAGTCTGTTCCCTAATACTCGTGGCATTGAATGAATTTGTGTCATAGGGTCTGATATCAGTTTCGGGACCTTCAAAGTCGAGCAATAATATGACGTCCCATAAAGCTATTGGTCCCAAACCGTTATACGCCTGTTATCCAAATCAATCAGTTTATTAGAGAAAGTGTCGAATAATCTGAATAATAGTGGAGTACCTGACAGGTATAAATGCCTCCGTCCTTGTCGTCTACTTTTCTAATTAGCAGGGTAAAATTATTGAACTGACGGTATTGTATGCTATTCAAAGGCAGCATTTGTTGGCCTCTCCACCTAATAGAAGAATTCCAAAATTAAGAAAACCCAGATCAATTTGACCAAATTTCAAACCAAGTCACTCGAGGGTCAGGATTTCCAATGGCATTGCACTGCAAATATGATGGTAAACCCAACTGCGCGATAACAATTTGGGGGCCTGGTAATATACGTGCAGGAGCTGTGCCCATGAATAAGAAAGAATAAGACAGAATAAGAAAGTTGCCTGGTTGATTATAATTGGTATGAAAAGACTGTATAAAATGCTGACAAACCTTGAATTAAAAGTCGTGTGTATTTGATTGGAGCGTTATCTGTAGCGCAGGCATAAGTGCCGACGTCTTCGTTCTCTACTCCTATTATTTGAAGCGATCCGTTCTCAAGGATTTGAGTTCTATCGGTCACTAAATAGAGAGGCTGTCCATCTCTACTCCACGAGGACCGACCACTCGATGGATCAGAACAATCGATGGTTATATTACTTCCAGAAATAGCAACGATTTCGGATTCTTGTGAATCACTTTTACTTTGTGGGGGATAGGGTTCATAAGGGAATACTGACTGAGGAGTTGTAATGTTTCTATCGATACCATGGGCTAAGACACAGATATGAGCGCATCCATTGTGACAACACTTATCTTCTGCTCTGCAGTCAGCATCAGTTCTGCATCGATCCACGCAATCAGAGTTAACAGAATCAGATGCTGACAAATATTGTGGACAATGTCCTGGCTTGTTCTTTAACCTACAAACTGGTTGAGCTCTCGGCTCTCCTCTTTCTGCTCTGTAAACTTCTACAGCACACGACATAGGTTCGGGACATTGATATATATAACAAGGATTAGAACAGCGACAGGCACTGCACCCCCTTTCATCTACAAACTCATCCACTCCGAAAGGACAGCGTTGATCATCACAATCAGAAGGGGGACAATCAACCCCCACCTCTGGGGGCGGTTTAACTTGACTGGGAGTGGGTTCTGGTACGGGTTGAAGGGGAGATACAGTCGAACAGAATCGCATACATAACTCATATGTTTTGAATTGATTTTTATTGCCATTACATCCGCCGTAAACGAAAGGAAGACAGGTATGACTCTCCGGGTCATAGAACCACATGGCCTGTGTTTGAGTACAGGGACCCGATTCTACTTCCATTCGACAAACCACTTAAAAATTGAATTTAAATACTAATCAATCATTTGAACCGAATTCAGACAACTAATACCTTCAGGAGAATCATACTCTTGAGGACCTTCTGCTGGTCTGGAAGTGTGGACAACACACTTAGTCTCACACTCTTCTCGATTATCAAAACGATTCTGATTTCCATCACATCCGCCATAAATGAATTGCTTGCAGGCATTGTCTTCCCGTGAATAATACCATCGTGGGAAATAACCCCGACAGGGTCCCGTCTCGTATGACTGGTCACAGATATTACTGATTGTGGACTGAGTGGAAACGGCAGAAAAGGGTAGTTGAGATTTGCACTGCGTTTCACACATTTCTTTATTATTGAAACGATTAGCGTTTCCGTGACATCCGCTGAACAAGAATTCTGAACATTCATTGGAATCGCTGTCGAAATACCATTGAGTAAATCTCCCTGAACAGGAACCAACCACCTTGGACCTTGTTTAAAATTAATTCATAACGAAGAATTGATTTAAGAAAGATGAATGTAAATTGATCTAAAACTGCGTTCTAACACCTTGTGTGCTAGACAATCTGGCTATTATTTCAATTCAATATTGTTCAAAAAAAGATATTATCTAGTTTAAAAAAATTAGCAGTTCATTCATATTAGAAATCAATGAATCAATGGTTTAAATAATTGGAAGAACCTTGCTGCTTATAGAATATTGTTTTAATCTCAGTTTTAAATTGAATCAAATGATAGAATGCTTACAGTTTGCAGATGTCCTGAGAGTTCCAACACTTGGCCTCACAATCACTTCGAGATTTGAATTTGTTTTCATTTCCATCACAACCGCCGTAAAGGAACTCTTTGCAGACACCATCAGAACTATCATAAAACCATCGAATTTCGTTCTGAAAACAGGGGCCGGAATCGTATGATTTGAAACAATATTCACTTTTGAAGTGTTCCACAGAGAGCTCAGTCGCCACAGCAGTAAAAGAACCACATCTTTGAGAGCATTCTTCGAAGGAATTGAAATTATTTTCGTTTCCTTTACATCCCGAGTAATAAAATCGATGACATCTTTTATCTTCGATATCATAATACCAGCGCTCCCTATAATCATAGCAATTTCCTGGCTCTTTAGGCTGATTGCATGCATTGCGGTCTAAGTGTACAAAGAGACAGGTCCGCTCACACAAAGCCCTATCATCGAAACGATTGCCATTTCCTTCGCAGCCGCCATAATAAAAGCGTTCACAGCGACGACCCTCAGCATTAAAATACCATTGAATGATGGCTGCCCTGCACGGACCCTCTGCTCGCGGCAATCCACACACATTACTACCAATTCTTGTAATAGCAGTCATTGCACTGTCTTTACACGTGTTTTCACAGTTAGTCTTATCTATGAATCGATTTTTATTTCCCTCACATCCACTGTAAACGAATTCTTTGCAAACGCCATAACTGTTGTCATAATACCATCGCGGGAATGATCCCAGACAAGGACCTTCCGCTTTGAGAAAGGCACAAATCTCTTGTGCAGTTTGTGAGCCACATGTGTTACGGCATTCTTCTTCTGTTTGGAAATTATTCTGATTGCCTTTACAGCCGCCATAAGTAAATTGTTTGCAACTGTTCTCCTCTTTTCTGAAGTACCAGCGCTGGTAATTTCCTCGACATGGACCTGGATTATATCAATGTTATTTAAAAAACTGAAAATATTAAGAACGAGTGGAACATACCACTGGATGGGGGCTGTTCACATCGGTCGAGTGCCATCTCCTGATGGACACAAATTGATTCACAAATATCTTTGGTCTCGAATTTATTGGTATTTCCGAGACATCCGCTGTAAACGAATTGGTCACAGCTTTTGGTATCGACATTGAAATACCACAACACTTGAGATCCATTGCAAGGACCGCTGACTTTGGGCAGAAAGCATCTCTCGGGACCCTCTGGTGTGACACACGATCGCTCACATTGTTCCTGAGAAGAGAATCGGTTGCCATTGCCTTCACAGTTGCCGTACCAAAACCTATTACATCCGCCGTACGTGACATCGAAATACCATTTGACTGTATAGTTACGACAGGAGCCCCTCTCTTTGGGCAGTCCACACACTTCAGAACCAAGTTTTAGATCTAAAGCTGGCCCAGAAGGACAACCTTCGAATTTAGGACCGTATGCTATTGTTGTTCCATCGTGACAACAACCAAAAGGTGTATCAGCACAGGAACAGCCTTGGAAATTTGACCCCGACGCTGGTGTCTTGGTACCGGGACAGCACCCGAAACGTAACGAATCACAGGGACAGTCTGCGAAATTTGGACCCTTGGCTATCGATACCATATCCGGACAACACCCGTATGTAGACGATTCACAATTACAGCCCTCATAGTTAGCTCCAACAGCGGGGGTCACCCCTTAATACACATTTAGTTAGAAAATCTTATTTCTTAAGCTTTTGTTTTTTACTGACCGTCATTACAACAGCCATAAAGCATACGCGAACAGATACATCCATCAAAGTCAGGTCCTCGAGCAGGAGTATACCTGTCCTGACAGCAACCGTTTGGAACTAAACAAATTTTGAAAACAAGAGTTTTGAAATGCCTGAGACTGCCTAGGTTGTTGTTAATAATCAACTTATTATTAAAGTTCTCGATTCTCAAATTGTGCGCTAAAATTAAATAAAGTTATTTTAAAGGATCGGTACTTACAGTCACTACAAGTGCAACCGTAAAATCGAGGACCAGTGGCTATCTTTTTCCCGTTCGGACAACAGCCGAATTCAGTTGCATTACAATCTGTTGTTATTTCAGTAGTACTGGGAATACAAGTTGCATCGGTGCAATTGAAAGCATCTTCAATGGGTTGTCCACTACCCTCTTCACATCCATCAAAGTTGTCACCCGTAGCAGAAGTTATTCTGTCCGGACAACAACCAAAAGTAGAATTGGAACAGTTGGAGGTCGGAATATCGACACTCAATACTTCAGAGGTCTTTTCGAGACAAAGCTCTCCCGAGCCCTCAACCGATCCATCGTCGTTGCACTCTTCAGGTGGAAGACTTAGTTCATCTGATTCTTTGGGAGTTATAGTTGTGGTAATCATTTCAATCGTTGTGGTCTCTGTTGTTACCAATGTTGTCATCTCAATATCTTTAGGACATTCCTCTATAGAAGAAGAATTTGCTGCAGTGATACCATCAGGACAGCAACCAAATCGAGTGAAGTTGCATAGAAAGGGACATCCCTTTTCGAATGGACCGAATGCAGCTGTTTCGAGGTCTTTACAACAACCAAATTGAGTTTTATTGCAACCATTGGAGACATCAATCGGAAGACACCCCGAATACAAATCGTCGGCAGCATTGACACCATCTGGACAACAGCCATATTCAGAGTCTTTGCAGCCGCCGATTGCCATTAGCTGGTCGTCATCGCATTCATCAACATTACAGTCGTCTTTGATTATTGGTTTCAAAGTTGAGTCGCATTTTTCATCCGATACTAAACTCTTGTTTTGGTCCAAACAAAAGACTTCTCGTGTTTTTTGTCCCCCACCGCACGGAACTAACCCATTGTGATAATAAATTTGAGAATCATGAAAAGAATTATACTGATAGTACATACCTGTGCACAGTTGATAAGGAGCACTAAACCAGAGGCCTTCACAGTTAGATAAGTGACAAACTGAGGCGTTTTGAGGCTTTTCGTTACTGCATTCGGTGTCGCTGTCGATCACTACTTCAGATTTATCATTAAAATGTCCGCAGAAGACATGTCTGGTCTGAAGTCCTTCACCACATTCGACACTACAAGAACTCCATTCAGATGTGAACCACAAAGAGGCACAGGGAGGCATCTCTTCACATAACTGACTGTTTTCAGGCATTCTATCCAGGTCACAGACTTCTGGTGGATATACGATCCCCTTTTGGTCAGAACATGTCACTCTTCGAGTCTGTATTTGAGGGCCGCAGTGGTTGTCACACGAACTCCAATCTGTAGTCAACCATTCGACGCCATCGCAAGCAATAGTCGCACACTCCTGGGTATCATTCGGTTGAAGACTGGATACACACTCAGATTTGTCAACAACTGTCCCATTTTGGGTACAATTTACTTGACGTGTTTGAACTCCAAACCCACACTTGGAATCGCACTGAAAACATACGAATTGAAAAATTATTCACAGATTGGATAGAGTCTAACCTCATTCCAGGGACCAGTAGCCCAAAGAGGACATTCCGACTGAGGATTACATTTTTCTAAAGCTGAAGGTTTGGTTTGATTGAGTAAAAGACATTCCTCGTCATCCAGAATACCAGCAGTTTGTCCCTCTTTGACAGATCGACAATAAACGAGTCTTTGTTTAACGTTATAATAACATAAACAGTCGGTCCAATCAGAGATATACCACTCGGCACAGGGCTCTTCACTGCATGTCTTTTCACTAACTAGTCTCGATACGGGATCGCATAATGAATCAGGTACTGGTAACTGGTCCATTACTCTGACACATCGTACAGGTCTGGTCTGAATGCCGGTACCGCATGATTTACTACATTGAGTGAAATCCCCTGCAATCCACGTATAAATCAAATGCTGTGCAGGAGTTTGAATGTCTGCCGGAACCGTATACTCGAAAATTAAGCCTTTATTCGGTTCCCGATATAATAGGACAATAACTAAGGTCTCATTAGTCGGTCCGTCAGCTCTAAGACTTTCTGGGGTTACGATTCTAAATGGCCTTCGTTTGGAATAATAATGAAATGTCGTTCCACCGAATCTGTAGGCTCTGGGAAATTGTATCCTCCAATTGCCGTTGAGATAGAACTCCCCGTCTATGTTACGGATCGCCAAATAGTTATTTGTAGCCAAACGCTCCTCTATTCGAATATTAGTGGCACCGCTTGGGATCAGCAGAATATCATTATACCCAGTCCTCAACTTATCCAAATCGAAAACTCCCTGCACTCTTCTACAGGAACTCCCATCTCCACCACAAACTCCGCACTGGTCTTCAGAAGCATTATGGCCATCGCTTTTGACACATCCCGACTGAACAACAATTCATTTAATCAATAAAATATGAGTCAAATTCTGAAAGAAGGGGGGGTTAGGGTGGTTTCAAAAACTTTGAGGGGGTTGGGGTAATTTCTCGGCAGACAAAAATGGCGGCCGAAATAGCTATTTCGGGCTTAATTCGGTTATTCATGCTTAACTTAATTTAAATTGTCATAAATTAGGTTTAAATCCAGTTTAGGTGACATTTTTATATTGTTAAACTGATTTTTTGAAAAAGTTTGTGGGAATTGCATGATGCTCTTTTATTAGCAAAGTAGAGTACAAAACCCTTAGTACTTTAGTTTTCACCGATTTTATTGTAAAAATTTATTTATAACACAACTCTTTTGGAATTTAAAACGTTTTCGATATGACGACCATATCTCTTGACAACTAAACGGTATTTGTATTAGCAGGGTTCCCTTGAAACTAAAATTAGTGTCATTGATGTTAATTAATAGCTAGTTTGTATAATGACTGATAAATTCACTAAAAACTCATATATTATCAAAAGCTCAACACTATCTCAAAGATTGAGTCAGACTCAGAATCAGGGTTATTTAAAGGAAAGGATTTTTGGTATAGAACCAGGCCTAGGGTCTAAAAAAAGTAGAACTAAAACAATTTGTGTGACCGCGTGAAACGGCTGAACTGAAATCGGCTGCAAAAAACCGGAAACACAGAATAAAATTCTTCAAAAGGGCTCAAACATATCACATGTATTGCATATGTGACGTAATATGCAATGCATGTGATATGTTTGCGCCCTTTTGAAGCATTAATTATTGAGTGCGTGACTACAGTCTGGAAAGAAGTGACTACAAAGTGGTATAACGCAATACAACCTTTATTTCACGGCACTACACTCTGGAAAAGGCTGTAATAGCAGGTTGAGACTAAATCCATGGTTTTTTCAAAACTCAAAAGGGTAAGGGTAAGAGAGGATTCCTGAGTAATTTTATTCTGAATTTCCGATTTTTTGCAGCCGATTTCGGATAAATTTAAGGTCAGTTTAAATTCAGTTTCCAGGACTTATTTACTCGAAATGGTCAATAAAATGGCGGTTAAATGATTTCTTCAACATTTTGCAAATCATTCGTAACTTAAATTGTTTATGCATTGTATGATTCGATGCTAACATGAAATCAAAGTATATATCAATTGAATTATCGATACAATCAACTAATTGTTAAGAAAAGTAGACTGGCCTTGAAGTCTACGTCTGTAGGTTTTGGCGCGACCGGCATTTCTAGACAGACTTACGCCCGGAGCAAATGCATCTTAATCTAAGAGTTTGTTAGATGAGATAATCTGAGCCAACATTTTATTACTTTAAGTGAAGTCAAAATTATCCGAAAAACTATTTTATAGATTATTAAATCTCTTCGTTTGAAAATAGAAACAAATTTCAGATTCGATTGAATACAAAATTCTTTTTAAAAACTCATTTGTCTTCAGAACGAAGAGAAGTTTTGAGTGAATCGCAAAAAAGTTGAATCTTTTAAATGAATGAAAGCAATAATATTCTAGTCAATAGTCGGCACAAATTATTTTTTGCCCTAAAAGTGAATGATTGAAACAAATTTCACTTTTCTTCTCTCAATTCTCAAGTCATAGCATTTTGTTTGAGTTTTATAGCCGACGGCTATTCTCTACCGCTTTGTTATTACTCTTCTCATAAAAGCTTTCAAAGAAATGTTTGACTCTTACCTGAGATCTCTGGGCTTCCAAAGAGTGCAACAAAAGTAAAATATTCGACAAAAATAGCAAAATATTTATCCAAAACTTGGATTTCATGACTGATTTATCAAAGTTTTATTCCAATAAATAGATTAAATGCTCACAAATTGTTGACTACTCATATCGGAGGCACAAAATATTAGGACTTCGAAACTTTTGCATCCAATTATTCAATGATTGAATGGATATCCACCAGTGCTATAATGTCTATAACGTTCCAAAGCATGACTACTTACTGTTAGACACCCACTAAAAGAATATTTTGCTTCTTAGGGGCGGTTTTAGACACAGTCTTACAAACACTTAGGTCTATAGGACTGTAGGACTCGATAGCAATCAGAAAATACAATCTTTTCTTTTAGTTTCACTGTTAATAGAGAAGTATTTTAAGGATTTCTCAATAAATGAATGAGAAATGAGAGCAAAAGCTTTTATCAATGAGTTGTAGCACTGATTCTCACGTAAACTCAATTCTTGAGAAAACTTTTGCAATCATTTAATTAATAGCAAAGAAATTGAGCGCCAAATCAATTATCAAACGATTATTAATAAAAATGTTTTTATTGATTTATTCAATAATTTAAATATAGATTTGTTTGAATAATGGGAGCAATAGATAACATCCGACCAAATCGGAGCCATTGATGACAACATTGCTATACATTAAATATATTATAAAAGAAATGTATCTTATTTTCGATGATATATCACACGACCCCTTACTCGACGACCCGCTCATAACATACAGATATCAATAAAATTATTAAAATAATGTGTAAATAACTTCGACGCAAACCATTGCAAACCAATTCCATCACAAATTCCTTTAAATAACTAATTCGTATATAAAACTCTAATTTCAATACAAAACTTACTGTTAATTGAAATTCAATTCTATTCTTCACTTATGTTTTGAATACAAAAACATCAAAATAGAGAGAAATTAAATTCAAAAGAATATTAATTATTATTCTATTTTCACATAAAACAGAAAAAAGTGTTATTCAGATGAAAATCACATTAAGTTTAGAGTCAATGTCCGCAGAAATGCCTTAAAAGTCCAGATTTGACTCAGGAGGGAATCCAACCACTCTTTACCATAAAGTTGAAAACTTTTCGCCGCAAAGACTTATCGATGTTTTCCAAACTCGATTGACTTGAAGTCGAGCCCTTCCTCTTCTGGTTGTGATCCTATAAATTCAAATTCAAATTAATTTTAAACCGCTTTTCATAAATAGTAAACATTTGTTTTTCACAATCAATACGATCACTAGTATTGACGCTAATGATCGCAATTCCGTTCCCCGACTCACACCCGATATCCTGTATTTCATAGTTTTTTATTTCGTGAAATGAGAACAGAAATGAGAGCTTCCGACTCATTCGATGCCTATCTTTACCCAAATGTAATATATATTGTGATTCCGGTACTAATCAGTGATAAGACAAGTAATAGGAGACGAAAATAACACAAATAATAGGGAAAACAAATCTCAAGCTTTAAATTGATTTCAATTTCAATTGAATGAACAAGGGTTTCAACAAGGGTTTCAACAAGGGTTTCAACAAGGGTTTCAACAAGGGTTTCAACAAGGGTTTCAACAAGGGTTTCAACAAGGGTTT
>JAQFXL010000398.1:0-22007 GCA_034693445.1 Edwardzetes edwardsi
GTCTTCGAAGTCTCTCTCATTTGACTCATTTGTTTCATTAATTTCAGACACTTTTGGTATTTAAATGAAATTTTCTTTTTGAAGAAAGCAAACGAATGATATGTAATGTTTTGATGACTTCTTTTTATTGTTTCATAAAATGTTTTCGATTTTATTTTTCAATAGTTTTCTTTCGATATTACTCTTTGTATCCATTATTGACAGACTTTTCCCGACATTTTATCGACTGTTCATTCATTTCCCGATTGATATTAAAATAATAAATAATTCTTAAAAAACACGCGTTTCTTAACATCAAAATGTTATCATTTTATTAATTTAACCGAAAATTAATTATTTTGTTTGAATTTCGAATAAAATAAATAATTTCTGAATATTTAGTGAATGTCTTAAATGTTATCTGTTTTATGATTTATATAAATTTGTTTCTGGAAGTGGCCGTCGAATCGGGGGTTCAGGCCTTTGATTATAATATAGAGTGAAATTCATATGAATTTTGTTTATTTGAATTTCGATGTCTTATATTTGCGATCGTTTTCGTATTTTTCAATCTTTTTAAGAATTTCACTCAAATCCGAGTCTTCGTAACGGTTTCTGTTGACGAATATAGGCTCAGATGTATCTCTTCTTCGTTTCGATGTGAGCACAGGACTAGAAACGGGTCCGATTTTACTTACAGAGTCTACTTCTTTTGGTAATTGTTTTACTTCTTCAATGAGACAACAGGCGATTCTGACGCCTGAGCTGCCCGTCTGTGCACTCGAAGGACTGTTGGGATCGCGACCGTAATCATCGATATTGCTGTGAATCTATTCATTGATAAATTGGTCACAAAATAAGATCAACTATGGAAACAATGCCAAAGAAGTGTCCTTCAAGTTCTGAATGAATGCTTACCACAAGAGATCTGTTTATAATACTATGTATTCCCGAAAGTGATATATGACTGTAACTGAATTCGGAATCGATTTGTCCGTTTCGATCGCACCGAATATTACCCAAATCGCCGACGTGTCGGATCACATCGTATGGCCCGCCGTGAGCTAAGTTCAAAGGATTGTAATGACTGCCCACAGACTGACAATCGCGCGACAAATCTCCAAACTCGTGAACATGAAAGCCATGGCTGTGCGACGCACCCATTGGTAGTGTCGACTCTTCAGGTTCGACCTCAACCGGCATAAGAATCGATTCTCTAACTCGTCTTACTTTTGAATTTTGGTGTCCATTGTGTTGGTTATGACTGTCCTCGTGGTTACTTACTTTGAAACCCTTCAATTTGATATGCATATGGAGGGGTCCTCTGTTATGCTTGAGTTGCCACAAATTGATAGTTCCCTCGACGTCCTGTTGATTGAGAAGAGCGATGTGTCGGTTGGGTTTGACATTACAGGTCGTGAAAACCATGTCTTCAGAATTCAATGCATTTTCCATATCATCGATCGCCGATTGACCCAAACGTCTGTCAACTTTGAAACCATTGTCCGATCGATCAACTCTTCCGTTATTGTGATGGATATCATTCAATATATTAGTAAACCATTCCTTAAAATCTGTTTTCATCGTTTGGAAGTATAGCTGTTCCTCAACCGAAGGCTTAGAAGAATAAATTCTATTTGGAATACTTTGCGACGGGTTTGTAGTCTGGGAGTCATTCAAAGGAATGCTTTCGTTGTCTTTGAGCTCAGAATTGGGCAAAACTTTTACTTTCGTAGGCTTCGATTCCTGTTCTTCTGATGATTCTTCAGAACTGTCTTTGATTTTCTTTTTAGTTTCTTCATTTTCATCGCCCTTTTGAACCCCGTGTGGACACTGATTACAAGGAGGGCTCTGGTTATGGCTATGATGTGGTCTATGGCTATGGCTATGGTGTTGATGATTGTGATGGTGGTTGTGCTGGTGATGCAGATGGTTGTTATTATTAACAACTGATTGTCCTCTCATATTTCTGTTTAAATCTTCATTCTGTCCTTCATTCAGAGCACTTTCATTATGGCCAGCAATGTTTCGATTGTCTTCTTCAAGAGGGTTGTCGTTGTGGTGATGTCCATTTCGTCTGTGACCCCAAACGGCAATGTGTTTGAGTGCCTTCTCATGGAAAGACATGTGTTTATTGAGGTGTTCCAATTGGGACTGAAGTGACATGAATGCAGAATAAAGTTCTGTAATATTCCTCTTTAGTCTCTCGATTTCTTTGGAACACTTCTGTGAACAGGAATCTGAACCGAAACTGTTTTCATCAGTTCCCACGTCAGTCAAAGGGAGTCCTATTGAATAAGCAAGAAGCATCAAGCAAGAAGTTCAAAATGAAACAAATTATTACAATACCTGTCGACAACTTAGAGTCCAAATCATCAGAAGTACTGCAACCGATGATCAGAAAAATTGACGCAAATATAAGACAAATATTCATTTTTGACCAAAACTTTGTTCACTTTAAAAGATCTTTAGATTTATTTATTGAGAATAAAATTATTTCTCGAAAACTGTTTATTCCTTTCAATTGTTTTTACGTTCTTTCAAATGAATATCAAATTCAAAGTTCAAGTGTCGAAGACTTCACTCTTCTTATCGATTGATTAAAATGAAAGATCATTTCAAATGAATTTCTCAAAACAATGCCATTCTTTATATCTCTATTAATACGACTGAAACCAACCAATGATTGCATAAATATTTTCGTAACCAATACTTAATTTGAGAAATTGATCAATAATTTTGTAGTTCGGGTGTCAAGCATAGAGAGGAAGGCAAAAATAGGATCGCTTTCAATAACAAAACCTTTAATACTGTTTATAAATCACAAAACTATTTAAACAATTTTTTATAACATTTATTATCATTTGATTTAATGTGAACTCTATTTACAGAACTATTTCTACCAATGATTTCAATATTGTTTTTGTCGTTAAATACCATCTCTTGTTTCGAGTGTTTGTTTGGTTTAGAAAACTTTTTTCCCAGTTTATAATTTAATTGCTTTTCGAGTCATACCATTGAAACCAAATAACTTTGAATTAGAAAATAATAAATTAAAATCCAATCAAAAAACTTGTTTTCATCGATTCCAAGATAACTAAAAACTATTTAATGTTTGACTAATTGGTTGAGAATTCCTGAAGAATCAGTTCATAGATTTGTAAGAGAATTGAAAACAAGTTTTCAAATATAGTTTGCAAAACAAAACAATAAACTATTGAATTATAGGACTATTTGAACGAAATATTTATTTTAAATATAGTTTTGTTTCTAAATTACAGCTAAAACTCAGCGAAAAACAAACAGAATTCAAATTAACTATTATTTCAATTGTTTGACATCCGTTTGTGGTAACTGTTTGTTCCACTTCTGGATCTTCTCATTCACTGTACTGTAGGGCACGTACTGAAGAGGAGTGCCCGACAGGTTGGGTGTGTACTCAACCATCCATTTGTGGCGAATGGGGGGTTCGACAGTAGGTGGTATGTCTGTGGTATGGTGCATCCATCTCCACCACTCAGCCGATATTTGGGAGGCGTCGTAGTCTAGATGCACGTCATCTGAGTACTCGACCCAACGATCCCTCGGGTGATAGTACTCTCTGTTCTCAAAGTATTTATTACCGAATTTGTCGACTCCAACCAATGTCCCGATCCGTAACTCATCGATTCTGACCATCAAATTGTATTTGTTTTGATTTAATTACAGGAAATTTTGTTACAAATAACTTAAAACCAAAACTATTTACAGTTTTGAGTCAAAACTTTTGACTCTAAAATAGCGGACATTTTTGCACAAAATATCCGATATTTTGTTTGTCGATCGAAACTAAATGAAAATCAAAGAAAAATTCAATTAACCTGTAAATTTTGTAAAATGATGCCCGGATGCCTCCATTCTGTTTGACTGCAATGAAGAATCTCTGGAGTTTATCCAAACCCAACCACTGGGATATTGTTGGCATTATATCGACTCAAATATGAGTTAAAACTGAATCAAAATTAAAGTCAATTATTGTTTTGTTTTGTAAACAAATGAGAAATTCATTACAATTCTAACCATAAGTTACGTCAGACTTACAAACAATCAAAGCATTTGTTTCACACAATTTTCGCCTCTTTTTGGATCAAAACTCCTCAATAGCTGTCTGTGTGAGCAATCATTTTTTGTTATACTTTATGAGTAAAATAGCAAGATCAATCTTGAGATAAGTAGTCAAGAATGACCTAACTTTACTAAAACAGGTTTATAGAACTGACAAATGCTTAGAAGAAAATCTCTTGAAAATCGTTACAACTTATAAGATTCAGTTGATGTCGTCATTCAATCAAATCTCAACAAACAATTGGATTTAATATCAAGCTCTTAAATAATATTCAAATCGTCTATAGATTACTGATTAGGCGAACCAGGAGTAGACAAATAATGATTCGCCGATCAACTCAAACATCTGTGAAATTGACTGTCAGTTAAATTGTAATTACATTTGTTTATCGATGAGTTGAAATTTTTTGATAGATCAGTTATACAATGTTTAAATCTTTTTCATTAATCAAATTAACAAAAGTTGGGGTGAAATAGGTCCTCTTCAATGTTTTCCTAAGGATCTTTTGTTGTGATTTTCCAAACTTTCAAGGTAAGAGTACATGTATCTTAATCAGTTTTAATGAGCATAAATTACATGTGCTTTAGTTATTTCCATTTGAATAGATATAACCTTGATTGATTTTATTGTTTTCTTTTGAAATTTCAATGCATTTCCTCAATTTAACAAGTTGAATAAAAAAAATATTCCAATTAATGGTAAACCAAGTAATTTACAAAAGTTTTATCATTTGAATGTCAAGTTAGAAGTGCAGATCAGTACTAATTGTTGCTTGGTTCAATTTTTTATTTTTCCAAGAGGTTTACAGCATTTGTTTTTAATCTAGGTCTAAATTCTCACATATCAAATGAATTCTAAGTTAGAAGAATTCAAATGATGACCAAGGAAGTTTTAATTGAGAATACAATAAATGAAAAACGACTCAAACATTCAAAATAACGAATAAAAGCGAATAATAATATGTTTTACAGAATTCATAACTTTATTAAACGTTTGATTTATTATTTGTTTTTTCAAATATTATTAACAGTTTAATGAAAAGGCTTGTCATTAGGTATAAACTTGTAAATTGTCGTTCACATAATATTACCCCTTGATTACCAAAACTATAGTGGAATAAAAGATAACAAGATAAATATTTATTTGTATGCATTAGGGATTATTTGAGAATTTTAGAAATATTAAACTTTACTCATTTATATCCTTGGATTTGATCGAAGAAAAATATTCAAAGTTATTTAAAGACAACTTTTCATTTAAGTTCCTGATAGGTAATTATCAATAAGCTGTCAAATGGGGAAATTAGTGACAAAATCACATGATGTCAGTAAACCTATAAAAAGGAGCGAAAATAGAAATATTCTCTCTTTTCTCGAAAAACTTTACTCAAGTTTTGACAGTAAATTGAAAGGAAAATAATTGACTTTAGATTAAAGAATAATTTTTGACTTATTTTCAGTGCATTTATGACCACCAATAAGACAATGTCTGCATTGCGTTCAAACCAAATATTGAATGCCTTAAATGAGCGCATTCTTGTCATCGATGGTGCGATGGGAACAATGATTCAAAGACATAGATTAGAAGAAGTCGACTATAGAGGCACTGAACTCATCGATCATTGCAAACCATTAAAAGGAAATAATGATATTTTGTCGTTAACTCAGCCGAACATTATTTATAACATTCATTTGGAATATTTGAAAAGCGGTGCCGACATCGTAGAGACCAATACTTTTAGCGCCACTACTATAGCACAGGCAGACTACGACTGCGAGCATTTAGTCTACCGCCTCAATAAGGAGTCGGCGATAATTGCGTGCAAAGCTCGTGATGAATATGAAAGACTATTCGGTGGCCCCCGATTTGTCGCCGGTGCTTTGGGCCCGACTAACAAAACTCTTTCCATTTCACCTCAAGTGGAAAACCCGGCCTTTCGTAACATAAAATGGGATGAATTGGTTACCGCTTATAGGGAACAAACTTTGGGTCTGTTAGAGGGCGGAGTGGACTTGATTTTATGCGAGACCATTATAGACACGGCTAATTCGAAGGCAGCCCTTTTTGCAGTTCATTCCATTTTTGATGAATATCCGCACTTCAAAGTTCCTATTTTAATATCGGGAACTATTGTCGACAAAAGTGGTCGAACTCTGTCGGGACAGACTACTGAAGCTTTCATAATAAGTGTATCTCACGGCGATCCGCTCGCTATTGGACTAAACTGTGCTTTGGGTGCGGCAGAGATGAGAGTCTTCATTGAAAATGTCAGCAAATTTGCGACAAATAGATATGTGTTGTGTTACCCAAACGCAGGAATTCCCAATTTGTTCGGCGAATACGACGAATCTCCAGAAATGATGGCCAAACATATCAGAGGTTTTGCCGCCGATGGGTTTGTCAATATTGTTGGCGGTTGTTGTGGTACAACACCCGATCATATTCGGCAAATCGCAAACGTTGTTAAAGAGTTCAAACCCCGACCTATTAAGTCGGACTTAGAGTCAGATACGTTTTATTTGTCGGGTTTGGAGCCATACGTTTGGACCAAAGAGACTCTGTTCGTCAATATCGGGGAGCGGTGTAATGTCGCCGGCAGTAAGTTATTCGCCCGACTCATACGTCAAACCAAATATAGCGAAGCCTTACAAATCGCCAAAAGTCAGGTGGAAAGTGGGGCGCAGGTTCTCGACATCAATATGGATGAGGGAATGTTAGACAGCAAGAAAGAAATGACTCATTTCCTCAATTTGATTGCAACCGAACCCGAGATATGCAAAGTCCCGCTTTGTATCGATTCCTCTAACTTTGAAGTAATAGAGGCGGGACTGAAGTGCGCTCAGGGAAAGTGTATCGTCAACTCTATCAGTCTTAAGGAAGGAGAAGAAGAATTTGTGAAAAAAGCAAAACTAATCAAACGATTTGGTGCAGCAGTAGTTGTGATGGCATTCGATGAGACGGGACAGGCGGCCGACGAAATGACTAAAGTGAAGATCTGTTGCAGAAGTTATCAAATACTCGTCGGTCCGAGAGTTGGCTTCAATAGAAATGATATTATTTTCGACCCCAATATACTGACGATTGGCACCGGTATGGAAGAGCATAACGAATACGCCATTTATTTCATTAGAGCTTCTGAAAAGATCCGGGCATCATGTCGAGGGGTCAAAATCAGTGGCGGTATATCCAATCTTTCGTTTTCATTCAGAGGAATGGATAAAATACGTGAAGCCATGCATTCGGTATTCCTTTATCACGCAATTAAAGCGGGACTTACGATGGGTATCGTCAATGCCGGGTGTCTTCCGCTCTATACAGACATTGATCCCAACCTCTTAGAGATGTGCGAAAATATAATTTGGAATAAAGACCCGAACGGAACGGAAAAGCTTTTAGAATACGCACAGAAATACGGGAAGAGTGACAAAACTGTTGCCGAAGTGGAAGACTGGCGCAAACAACCCGTTGAAGAGAGGCTTTCCCATTCAATAGTTAAAGGGATAGACACTCACGTTGTAGGCGATGTCGAAGAGTGTCGACAAAATACCAGTGTTTATGCCCGACCGCTTTACATAATAGAGGGACCGCTTATGAATGGAATCGGTATTGTCGGTGACCTGTTTGGTGAGGGAAAGATGTTTTTACCCCAAGTGATCAAATCTGCTCGAGTTATGAAGAAAGCCGTCGCACATTTGATACCATTTATGGAAAAAGAGAAGGTCGGTACTGAAGTGAGTCACGCGGGGACTATCATATTGGCCACAGTCAAGGGTGATGTCCACGATATCGGCAAAAACATTGTGGGCGTCGTTCTCGGCTGCAATAATTATAATGTCATCGATTTAGGGGTTATGACGCCATGCGATAAGATAATAGAAACAGCCATCCAAACCAATGCAGACCTCATAGGCCTGAGTGGACTCATCACTCCATCGCTCGACGAAATGATTTTTGTTGCCAAAGAGCTTCAGCGTCGAGGGTTGAAAATACCCCTTCTAATCGGTGGTGCGACCACCTCTAAACGACACACAGCTGTGAAGATCGCTCCCCGTTATACTGAGCCCATTGTTCATGTTTTGGACGCCTCTAAAAGCGTTGTCGTCTGCTCTCGACTTCTGGACAGTAAATTAAGAGAAGAGTTTTTAGAAGACTTGAGTGATGACTACGATATGATACGCGAAGACCATTACGAGTCACTTCGCAATAGGGCTTATCTGTCGATAGAGAAGGCCCGACAACGCAAACTTCGAATTGATTTCAAGCAGTCAGACATAACGCCCCCAAAATTTTTTGGTACAAAATTTTTCACGAATTATGATTTGAGAAAATTAGTTAATTATATCGATTGGAAGCCATTCTTTGATGTCTGGCAACTGAGGGGAAGATATCCTAACAGAGGGTTTCCCAGAATTTTCGACGACGAAAGAGGTATGACTTTAATTCAGAATTAGATTTATTTTAATTATTTTATGGTCTGATATAACAGTTGGAGCCGAAGCCAAAAAAGTGTACGACGAGGCCAACCAAATGATCAATGAAATTATTGACCAGAAGCTACTTCAGGCGCGAGGAATCATTGGCTTCTATAGAGCCAATACCGTTAATGACGACGAAATAGCAATTTTCGATGAAGACGGCAACCGTTTGGCCACTTTCTATAGTTTAAGACAACAGGCAGAGAAGGATTCGCACGACGACAGCCCTTATGTATCACTCTCTGACTTCATTGCTCCCATTGAGAGTGGAATCACTGATTACATCGGACTCTTTGTAGTGAGCGCTGGCTTTGGTTGTCAGGAGTTATGCGAACAGTACAAGATAGACCATGATGATTACGGTGATATCATGACCAAAGCCATCGCCGATCGATTTGCCGAAGCATTCGCTGAGGAAATGCACAAAAGGGTTCGCAAAGAGTTTTGGGGGTATAGTCACGACGAGGAAATGCAAATCAATGATTTACTAAAAGTCAAGTACCACGGAATACGTCCCGCACCTGGTTATCCCAGTCAACCTGACCATACTGAGAAAGAAACCATGTGGCAACTTATGGATGTGCAACAAAAAACTGGTATAGAACTGACAGAATCGTTGGCCATAACTCCCGCCGCGTCCACATGTGGTATATACTTTTCACATCCCAAGTCTTCATACTTTGCGGTCGGAAAAGTAGATTCCGATCAGATCAAGGACTACGCTAACCGAAAGGGTCAGTCCGTTGAGACCATAGAGAAGTGGTTGAGTCCTATACTCGCATACGATTCGGACGATAAGTGAAAAATATTTAAGTTTTAAAAAATTTATCAAAAGTTTAAATAAATTTTATTCTCTTTTAATATTTAAATACAATTCGAATGAAATTAATTCAATTCGTTTTGAAAAAGTCCATATGAAAGTCCATGATGAAAAGAGGTTTTAATTTGATCCTAGTCACTAGAGTAAAAGAGGCTCAAGCAAGATGCAATTAACATACATATAGAATAAAGAATCTATGTACATTTACCTCATCTACATGTATATCACAGTCTAGTATTAATTTTATTCCAAAATTAGTTGAATATTAATTAAATGTAAAACATATTTGATATTAAATTGGAGTAAAGACGTGTCAAATGTCTATAAAAGCAGACAAACAGTTATTAAATTGATTAAGTCGTGACCAAAGTGAGGAAAATGGAGAGGGATATCACAGAACTCAAGGAATTCAACAAAACATTCCAACTTATTATCAATACGATTGCTCCCGAAGAAAGTCTGTCCGAATGTGCGGAAGTGTATCAACGGTTGAGAGAAGTCATCGAATATAATGTCCTCAAAGGAAAGAAAACCAGAGGTTTGATAGTTGTCACGGCTTTCAAAAAGTTCAGTCAAGCAATGAATAAAACGGTCACTGAAGAAGAGCTGACAACAGCGCGTATTCTGGGCTGGATTTTGGAGATATTGCAGGCCTTCGCTCTTATGATCGATGATTTGGCGGATCAGTCAATCACAAGAAGAGGTCAAATGTGTTGGTATAAAAAGGTGTTAACTTAATACTAAGTCTTAAGTGTCATAAGATGTTCGACAATGACTGCAAAAATTAATTCAACATTTGATTAAAAGGTCGGCACCAAAGCTATTCTCGACGCCAGACTCATAGAACAAGAGACACATCATATTCTTCGGATATTTGTTTCCCATAAACCCTATTATTCAAAAATTATGGATTCATTACATGAGGTTAGAAAAACAGGGTCCGCCAAACGGGGGAGGAGGGGGTCAATCAATTCGAAGTTGAATTCAAGATCTTCTGGTACTTTCGTCTGCCATTTTACCCCCAATTAAATTCAATTCCGAATCACCTCTATATCCCTCGGTTACGGACCTTGACCTAGCAAAAATATATATATTTATGCTGATTAAATTCAATGAATTTTAATTTACAAGATTATGCGATTGACGTCATTCGGACAACTCATGGATATACTGTCCACTCGACGTACCAATCAAAGGCTAAACCTGCAGTCGTTTACGGAATCTCGTTTAGAGACCATTTATAAATATAAGACTTCGTATTATACTTTTTTACTTCCGATTAAGCTAGGTAATTATTAGATTCAAAATTCAATTTGTTGAAGACTGTGTTTGAACAAAAATAGCGATGTACTTATCTTCACTGGATCAAACTTATTTCGACCTGATGGAACAAATTCTAGTAAAAACTGGTCATTTGTATCAAATGCAAGATGACTTTCTAGACTGTTTTGGAGACCCAACAGTCACTGGAAAGGTGGGCACAGATATAGCAGAGGGAAAGTGTTGTTGGCCTGTTGTCACCGCTCTTCAACTCTGCAATAATGGCCAGAAACAGATATTAGAAGACAATTATGGCCTTCAAAATGAAGACAACGTCAGAGCTATTCAACAGCTTTACAACGAAATCAATTTAATTGATATCTACAGAAACAGTGAGGATATGCTCTTGGATCAGATCAATGCATATATCAATGATATTAAGTCTGAGAACCTAATTATTGCACAAATGCTGACAACTATTGTTGCAAAACTCAAGAAGAGGAAAGTTTGAGGAATAGTAGAAGGGGTAAAAATCATTATACTAGGACTAGATTATTTCAAATAATAATCTGTATATTATTGAAAACGAACTAGGTTACTTATCAATTATTAATACTGAATGCTTAATCAAGTACCATTAAGCATATAATTACCATGCTAACAACCATGGTTGTATAGATAATTATTACTTCAATAATCACATTAATTAAAATATATACGAGTTTTGAGTTGAAATTAATTATAATTTATTAAAAATATAATACAATAGTTATGGACATAATTGAAGGCATTTAAAGGAAAGACCTCTCTTATGATTGGTATGAACTGAGGGCTCATTCGTCGCACATATCGTTTTGATCGAAATATCTTCCGATTAAACAAATAATTAGATTCAATGGAATCAAAGTCTTTGAATCAGATTTCGATTGGATTTTATGTCTGCATTGACTGCAAACTCGACTCAAATCTCTTAAAATGGAATAGACTTCACTCGGAAGGGGTTTCTCGAGTGACACCAGAAGTGCATAAATCCATCGGCCGTTGTGTTCAGTAAAGCCGAACTGTTGGATCCATTGGTGGTGATAACTGAGTACACGAATCACTTCGTCGGGAGTCATATCACATAAATAACTGAGGAGTGGCTGATTTGGCTCTGGTTTGGCCCGTTTTTCACGTTTGACAGTAGTTTTCTGATTGGGTGTACTCGAAGGCGTCAAATCAGATTCAGTGTCAGAAGCACTGCTCGAGTCACTGGTGTCATCAGTTTTCCTACCCGTGCAAAACTCCTTCCACCAGCTCAAAGGTTTGTTACGAAAAAAGGGCCGGACATCAGTTAAACCACATTTAATTCTCAAGTCTTTCATTCGCGACATTTTCAGTCGAACTTTAGTAAACTCAGAGACCTCTTCCCTCTGCCATTCCAGGGATGGCATGAATTCGGGATCAGCTTTAATGAAACCGTTTGACTGTTGAGAAAACCACAAAATAATTCATTTGTTTTCAACAAATTCTTCACAAATTACACACATTTTCAATGATAACCGTTTGGTTTAACTTGAATTCAGACAAATCCATGTCCGCCACCACTACTTCGGGACACTTCTGCGCTTCAAGTCTATCGAGAAATGAAGGAATAATTAAATTAGTTTTAATGACATTCGATAGACGACTGACTGAACTCGTCTCAGATATTCTTCTCCAGTCATTGGCGGTTGTGTTGGATCGTAGTCATCAAAGTTGGCCACTGGCAGCTTCGGCACCAAAATCCGGTCCATTTGGTCACCGCCGTCATCACTACTCTCATCTTCATATTCTTCAAAGTCTTCGACGAATTCCATGACATAAACAACAGATTAAAAGTTAAATAAAATTTAAAACTTTTAAATATTTGTAAATCAATTCATGTGATGATTACAACAAAAAATATTGACTCAAAAACAACGTTATATTTAAGGTCTGGTTTTCTGCTCCTATTCTTTTTTCAGCCAGTTTTCAATGGTTTGTCTTCTGATTGACATCTCCTTATTTTGACTGAGTTTGTGAATAAATTCGATAGTATTCACAAATAACGTGACGATTGCCTTAAGTTTGATAAGTTTTTAACAAAATTTAATTTATTAAAAGTTATTAAAATCTATTAATTTATAAAATTATAGTCAAATACATTGCAAAACATAAATGACTTTCAATTGTAAGAAACAACTGTTTTATTGATAAATAATTTTTAAATAATCTGAATATTCATTAACTGGTTTAATGTCAAAAGTGATTCTTCAGGAATGAAGAAATCGTTTCATAACCTCCGAGGAATATCGCACCGCCTATTGATATGTATATAACCCGCGGAACCGCACCGGTGAACAAACTGCAAATTGCAAGAATAAATTGTTTAAACATTTCAAAAAAGAGATCAAATTCTTTACCCAAAGAATCCATTTTTTCTGTAGACTCCTTGGAGAACAACAAAAATAGATGTCAAAGAGAAGACATTTCCTTTCTCTGCTAACATTATACGGGTTTTGGCCAAATCTAATGGAGTTGTCAACAGAGCGGACACACCTCCAGCCACAGCTCCACACACTGTTGCTTGTAATGGAGTTATCGGACTTTTCTGATGAGTGGACCACTCTTTCTTCAAATACTCCCAAAGAGGGAACTGTATGAGAGAAAAGGGCACTTCGCGGACAATTGTACTCAGATATCCTCTGTATAGACCACCGAATCCTTCTTTAGCTATAGTTCTTCTGAAAACAGTAGCACTGGAAACGTTGAAAGCCTGAGCTCTTTGTTTAACCACTTCTACCGGCACTCGAACTAAACACGCAGTCTATTAGTTATCCCGAAGATTGAAATTTGAATAAAAGTGAGGAACAATTAAATTAAAAGACTGACCACTTCTCCAATGGAAGCAGAGATCATATGATTTATTGGATCCCATTTTTCGGTCAAAATTGGTTTCAAACCACTTTTGGACGACTCATAGGCGCAGAAGAAAAGCGCCGCTAATTATTCAAACAAAATATTCGGATTAATTGGTGTTTAAAGAATAGTCTGTGCAAACCGTTAGGCGCTGACCCAACAATTGTCGAGGAGAGACCAGAATAGATGCGCCGAAAGCCCCCCGATTTCCAGAAGCCGGCATCGCTTTGGATTCTGGTTTTGATGGTATCGATCGGAAATAATGTTAAATCCACACACATTCCGGCCATTGCTCCCGACTTTGGACATCGAAGAAAATTTTTTCAAATTGAATTCGAAAGGTTGCTAGTTCATATTACTCACCATTAAAGGGATGGAAATGCTTGTCAGTCGACCAGAGGTTTTAGTGCTATCATTGTCTGACATAACTTCCATTTTATGATGAAATCATTCATTTAATCGTGAATTAAATGCAAGAATAGATATGAAGATAATCTTTCATTTGTCACATGTTTTCAATGTTTGAAAGTCTGACGAAATATAAACAAAAGCCTAAATGTTATGCTTTTGCGCACTGAATGACATTTAACTCCATTGTTGTTGTCTTGCATTTGATTGTAATTTGTCTTCAATTGAGTTCTAACTAAAAGAAGTGATTGGATGTCATTTCAGCTCAAAATAATAAACAGTAAATCATAGGAAGAGATGAGTCATCGGCCACGAAGTCGTAATGAGTCACCCGAAGAGCAAACGGAAAGAGTTTCAGTGTTTGAGAGACTCGGGAAACGAATCGGTTCTCAAACCAAACGAACCAATGAATACAGTAATGAATCAGATCTCAGAAGTAAAGTGAGTCGAAAGCGACGGTCAAATCAGTTATCGCCAAATCGGCGTTCGATTTCACCGAAAGGTAAACAGTCATCCGCTTCGGGAAAGAGTTCGAAAGGAGAGGACAAATCAGACAATAACAGTAAACTCAAGTCACTGGTAAAGCCGGCCAATACACGGCCAGAGTCGCCGACATCCACATCAAGACGTTCGAGACATTCGTCTCACAAATGGGACGACGATATCGACAGCGAAGCGTTGGAACAAAAACGGCTCGAATTGCAAAAACAATTACAAGAATTGGAGAAAAGCGGTTCTCTAACCACTGCTGACAATCACAAGACTCTACCAATCATTCAATCTATGATTGAACCGAAAGAGACTCTCAATAGTAGCAGAAGTTCTTCGATTATATCATCGGAAAGCAGTTCTACACTCAAATCATTGGCCAAAACAGAGAGCAGTGAAAGTAGTGAAAAGAAAGCCGTCAAAAGTTTTGCCGTAAGAGAGGACCGGAAGTCAGACAAAGTGACTGATAATAAAAAGAGTGAAAAGAGTAGGAGTCATGTCTCGAGCTCTATATCATTGAAAAATGTGAATCATTCTGAGCCACCGACTCGTAGTAAGTCATCCGAAGTGAAGCTCGACAGACACGGCAATGTGAGGATCAGTTTGGATGAACTCGAAAGACAGAAACGGTTGCGCGCAGAGAGGTTTGGTTCGACTCCTGACTTGCCCCAGAAGTCCAGTTCGGTAAATGACTGGTCATTCGATCAATTTTATCACTTCTTTAATACAATTGTTTCATAGATTGAGCCCAAAATCGTAGTGACCGACAGCTCATACACTCCGCCTCACAAGAGATCTAAGAATTCCAGTTCTGGAAGACATCGCAATATCTCTGACTCATCAAAAACTGACCGAAACTCTGATCACCGAAAAGATGACCACAAATATAAGCACAGCTCCACTCGTAGTAAATACGAAACATCTCTCAGAAGTCGTAGCCGTAGTATAAGTTCCAAAAGAGATGACAATAGAAGTAAAACCGGTTCTGAACGCAGTGTAAGAACTTATTTAGACTCAAAGACGGCATTTCGTCACTCTCGCGGTGACAGTCGGTATTCAGATCGTGACAACACTTCCATCACAAGCAGACAGAGTCGCAAAAGAGGTGACCACTACTCCAGAGACCAATCGCCGGCCCATTCGAGTCGTTCAAAGTTGAGTCTCGATAGGGATTCATCCATTGGAAGTGATTTCTCGCGAAAATCTAAATCGGAGCGAATGTCTGCCAAATCGATCGATAATTTGTTGACTCAAAAGACAAACAAAAGTGAAGTGAAAAGCATTGAAATCAAAACCAATGATAACATCATTGAAGAAATGTCTCCGATTAGTGCTGACAGTACTATACCTGATGTCGATATGGATTCCCCTCAAAGTGAATCTCCCATCAAATCTCCCATCAAAACCGGCAAAAATAAAGCAGAGGAAAGTCTATCGCCGAGTAAAGAGATTAAAACTGAAGACGAATCAGAAGACAATTTTAGTGAATGGAGTGAAGGCGAAGATGAACTTCTACTTAAAACCGATGGCTTTGAGACCATGGATGAGGTCTGCAATATATCCGACAGTTCTCTCGGAAAAGGTTTGCAATCATTTGATTTGAATTATCTTTTGTCTGAATCTTGAATTCGATTATCGATCGAATGTCTTATTTTTTGTTTATTTTCTTTCAATCGATAGACTCGTGGATTGAGAATAAGTCGAATAATAAGAAGAGAGTGGAGTCTAGTAGTGGAGTGACAGCACATAACAAAGACGATGCCTTAGAGGCGATCAGTGACGACGAATTGGATGCCATTATCGGAGAGTCAGATCCGATCGATTCCACAGCAGATTCGCGTAACAACTCTTCCAACAGACAAGTTTTGGACGCACTCGATATCGATTGGGGAAGTCTTGTCTCTCAGTCCAAATCCGATTATATTCCCGGTTCTGCCCGTAAACGGTTCAGTGCTGCCAATGTATTGATGCGAATCGGCTTCTCTCAGGCCTTCGCCGGACCAGAGATGACACAAAAACTGATTGACTTCTGTCAAAGTGAACTCAAAGAAGAGTTTGTGCCGTTTAAACATCCAATGGCTGCTATTCACTCATTCATTACTGACCGCCTACGAGAGCGCCAACAGTTATTCGGTGCCGGCATTACTCAGTCAACAGTATTGAGCGGTCGGAAGGACTTACAAATCCGAAAAATGTTTAACAAAACTAATTTCAAAGTTTTTGACAACTCTTCGATGTCGACAACAGTGACAACAAAAACAGCACAACCGACCACTACTTCATTAGTAAACGACTCATTAGTTTCGTCCACAAATCCTATTGAAACTCATGTCTCAAATATCGAATGTTTTTGAGATTTTCTGATAATTTTTTGGCCACAAAAACCATAATTTATTGTAATTAATGATAAAAAAAAAGAGACGAAAATAAAGTATAGAATTTCGATGAAAATCACAAAAATAGACTCAAAAAACAATTTAGTTTTCAATGAAATAATTTCAATACATTTATCACTTTTAGGATCAACTCTTTTGGAGTTATTAATGGCGAAGAAAACCGCATTTTCTCTATTAATCTATAAGAGAGTGACTGAAGTTTTAGATATAATTATTAGAAGTAATGATAAGTCGAGCGAAAAGTAAATTACATTTCGGGCCATAATATCGTAAACAAGTGATTGTCTATTAGTCGGGTGTAATATATTCTCTGCTAAACGCGTGTTGTCCTCAATGCTGTCCTTATAACACTGGTTATTGTCTGATTTGATGATCTTCTGGTGCGTTAACACTATTAACGAAACACTAATAGAAGTTTAGGCATAAAAATAGTTCAGACATTCGTAGAGCAAAAGTACATTAAATATCGAGAGAACAGCCAAATGAATGGCAACCCCAGTGTTATCGATGAAATGAGGATCACATTAATCACTGGTTTCAGTATTTTGTGTGCTGTGCCTCACATTCATTGCCAATCGCTTATCTCTTATCCCTTTCATTGGGAACCCAAACACAAAATATTTCTCTTTTTTCCTTTCGATGCGAATGAATAGCGTTTAGTATTATATCGAAAATCATAAGACATTTTATGAGCCATTTTTCGGCGAAATATTTTCCCTTCGAAGAGAATATCTCCTATTTTTGGCTCGTCATCAGAAATAAGTGAACTGAAGATGAGATGAGAATTAGGTTTACTTTTGATCTTTCGATCGAATGGATAGCAAAAGATTAATCGATTGATGCGATGAATGTATGGATCTATTGATGTGATGTTATATAATGATAACTAAAGAGAGTGTTTTGTAGATAAGGTATTCAATGTTTAATAAACAAATCTGAAGCCATTAACACCTTCAACAATAAGCTTATGAGTTATACTAGAGTTTTTGCACAGGGAGTGACTGGTCCGGGATGTGAAGTATATGTTTGAGCTGTGAGTTAATGCCACATAAGATATGCAATAATAAGGAGCGATAATACTTAAAAACTGGAGTAAAAGCTAATCGCTATAATCAAAAACTAAAGCTCTAGAAGTGAGAGCCAGAGTCTGACTCCGACTCCTAATGCGATAACAGATTAACTGTTATGAGTAGTGAATAGAATTGATAGCAACGAACATAAGCTTTAAGTGTTGGGTCTGTAGTTATAGTCAGAGGAAAGCAATATATTGTGTGCAAAACGAATCTGACGAACAACTATTTGATATTGTGATCCAAGTGATGGCTTGCGATGCCTTTGCTGTGCCTGTGCTATGCCTGTGGCCAACTGATAAGCACTAACCGATCGAAAACTAACGCTCCGTATCAAAGAGCAAAATCGAGAGACTCACCAAATATACACATTATATCAACAAAATTTCTCTCTCTCTCTCTCCCGCTCTCTCTCTCTCTCTCCCGCTCTCTCCCTCTCTCTCTCTCTCTCTCTCTCTCTCTCTCTCTCTCTCTCTCGTTCTTTCTTTCTCTCTCTCTCTCTCTCTCTCCAGAGTGATATTTTGTACTCCAATTCCTGTATTCCCTTTAAATTCTAGTGTTAGTGAAGTTTGAATTTCTCTCTCATTTTGATCTAATACTCGATTCAATCAAAAGAAACAGAAGAGGAAAATGTTTTGAGAACTGTTCAGAGGAAGAGAGGAAAGGGACAGAGAGAGGGATCTGTAAGAGTGGTTGAATGACTGGCGAGAGAAAGAGAAAGAGAATTGGCAAAAGTTTTTATTATATATGGTTAGACATTAATATAGGCAATATATAGGTTCTATGGGCTATATTTACAATATTATTACCACTATTGTAATAGACATCACATATTCTGGTGCTGTCTCTGATCTAAACCATTGATCCGACTGTTTATTGATGTAATGTTTTCGACATTAAAATCAACTCAAAAGCCAATCAGTAAAAAAATATTTGTCCAGAAAACTGTTGTCTAAACAATAAATAAAAGTTTATTATTCGTACAAATCATTAGTTATAAAGTAAATAATTTGTTGTTTCATTACAATTTGTAGACAAAATAATCATAACAATTATCAAGGAAAAAATTCCGAGCGATTAGCTCTGAAATTATTCCATTCTTAAGAGCGAAAAAAGAGATCTGATCTGAAAAAAGTAATTCTCTTTTTATTATGTTTTTATCAGATTATTCATTGTTTTAATTTTATAGTTGAAGACTATTTAAGTAACTCTTTAATTGTTTTTTATGTTAATCTATTGATTAGAGATTTTTAGTTTTTGTTTTCTCTATCATTAGACTTATATTAATTAAGATCGAGATTATAAGCAAATGGTTATAAAGTGTTATGTATTTCAAATCTTATGTCATATCTGAGTATATCATCACTTATTCTGTTCTGTTCTTCGGCACAATATTTTGCCGAAAAATTCAAAAGTCTGTGAAGCGTTTGAAAAATGATTTTTAGCCAAAAATGTGATATCATTTAAAGGCAAAAAATAATTGTAATAGAGATGAGAGACTGCTTAGAGACAGAGATGTTGTGCTAAAGCTATGCGAAAGGGAATAGCAATAATGATAACGATATTGTGTTTGGGATAACATTAAGAGTGAAAGACTGAACCTAACAGACATCATAGCATCTTATGATATATTAATCCATCCGTTCGTATCTTTATTGCCGAAGAACTCATCAAAGCGTGAATCGGTGTCATTGTCTTAGAATGAGTAGTGAAGCGTAAGACAAGTCTACTCTCCTTCGGCTCTCTCTCTCTCTCTCTCTCTCTCTCTCTCTCTCTCTCTCTCTCTCTCTCTAAGAGCACATTCATAACCGAACGGATATTTAAGTCACTATTTTTGATGCCATTAAACAAAAGGTCTTAAAATAAACGAAAACAAAAACATTATTCAGAGCCGAGGAAATGAAATTCGAGTCGATTTTGATGCCATATATTGCAGACAAAGTCAACTGTTCTCTAGATTTAAAAGAAAATCTAATATAAAAGGCTTTTATCGAAATAAATACATTGAATGCAATCGAAAGAAAATTTTTGTGCATTTATTCAAAAAATTGGAAAAAACTTTGAATTGAATGAAAGACAAACAAACAGAAGAAAATCCATTGGATTTCGCAAAACATAACAAAACATTACATTCAAGAATCGGTTTAATACATAATATCGTTATTGTAGAGAAAAATCTATTTGAAAGCCTGTTCTTACAATTATGATGGAGCTCAGGCATCACTATCTGCTGACTATCTCTATGCCGGTGCTCTCTTTAAGCCAGTTTTCTCTCCAATTCCTGCACAATAAAAGTTTTGATTCGCCGCCCTTTTGCGTCAATTCATCTTCTCTTATCTGACGGACGAAGTTTGAGCTCAGAATACATAGAACTGACGCCTAATGCAAAATAGTATGCAATACACAGTACCCAATGTTTAGGGCCTTTTGATATGAGAGAGGATGCGCTCATGACTTACTTAGACTGGGCTCTGATTCTCTTTGCGATCAAATATATGGAAACTCTCGGAAAGAAAAACCAAAACTGAGAGACGAAAAAATATTTGATCCAAAAACGAGTTCCAAAACATTAAATTCCTGAATAATTATAATTATTTTTAATACCAGTATATTATTTGACTCAAACTCTAGTCTCTAATCATTACTTTTGATTCATTAAATTCTTTCTTCAATAATAATAATCTGTTTGTTCAGCGAAAATGTGGCCAAAAATATGATGACATCAGTTGTGAAAATGTTTTTCAATTATTTAAATGACTGTTAATTTAATTCACAGTTGAGATGAGTTTCGTTCAAAACAATGAATTCATTTTAAAATATTCAATATTTTACTAAAGAGACTAAAATCCGATTTAATGTCGAAATATTTTTTTGAGGTGGAGTTCACACTAAACGAGGAGAAATATTTTGCGAATAATATATATCAGACAAAAGTAATTAATGTAAAAATAAAATTTGATTTCAACTATAAAATAGAAGAAAATTCAAAAACTTAATTCAACTTTTTATCCCAATTTTTTGAGACCAACGCCTTCTTTAATGACTCTCTCCTTATGTTTGGGTTATTTGGTTTCGGTTTCGCAAAAATTAATACAAAATAAAAACTAAAGAAATTAAAAAGTTTTTAAATCTATGAGAATCTGAGAGTAATTAATATCAAATCAATAAAAGTTATGAAAGAAAAATAACAAAATTTAATTGAATACAGAAATTGAGATGAATTTGCAATCAATAATAAAATGATATAATGAGAGATAATTAGCGATTTGCAGAAAATTTCAATTAAATCATAAGTGAAGCAAATTTTGAGCCTCAACTCAAAAACAAAACTTTGCTTTAGGTCTGAGTCGACACTAATTTTTTGAAATATTATTTCTTAAATAAATAAAAAGGTTAACCAAAGACTCAAAAACAAGACTTGACTTTTGAAATGAGTTTTTTCTTATCTGAACTCAAAAATCAATTTTTATTAAGCAATTATTCGTTCACTTATTTTCTTGTTTAAATTGATATCTTGGAAATTAATTACTCAATTTATAAAATAATAATAACACTAAAAGGAGTAAAACAAAACAAAAACCAGAATTACATAATCTATTGCTTGATTGAAACAAAGAGTTCGTCAAACTTTTCTTATCAAAAAACTATTCATTTTTTAATTAACTGTTAATTCAGAAGAAAAATGATTACAAAAGAGTAATGAATGCCAAGAATAAAAAGCTATTTAATAATAGTCTTGTTATTAAAGTTATGACATAATTGAGAATTAGTTGACTTAATAATAATCAGCACTAAAAATGCTATTTTTCACAATCCATTCATAAGAGGGTCACCAAAGAGGCCATTATTTCAATAACCGATTTTTATCAAGAAATTTGTTTTAAAGTGACCCCTTTGGCTATACATTCACCACGAGATTCATCAAAGTATAGCAATTTCAGCTTAAATATATCGATTTTAGGGGAATAAACCACACCGGACCTTGTTTAACCTTGTTAATCCTTGTTTATCCTTGTTCATTCACTGCATTTGATGAATGGCCGAACTTTTCAAAGAAGTTTTGTTCAAAGCTATCATCGATTGGAG
>JAQFXL010000399.1:0-21991 GCA_034693445.1 Edwardzetes edwardsi
AAATGACAATATTTTAAAAGCTTTCAAATTAGTGTCAAATTGTTTTCGGATTTGATTAAAATGAAGATAAATGAGAGAACTTTAGTACAAGTGGTCCACTCATCACAAACACCGATAGACCGGTGCGGATGGCTTTATAAGAGGGGAGAAGTCAACAAAACATTTCAGAAGAGATGGTGTGTTCTTAAAGGAAACCTCTTCTATTATTTCGATAAGAAGACAGATCGGGAACCGTTGGGTGTTATCATTCTGGAGGGATGTCGTCTAGAATTGGCTGAAAATGAGACCGAATTGTTTGCTTTTAAAATTGATTTCGGTTGCAATGACCACAACTCGGCTCAGAATCAGTCTTCGACACAACAAATGCGAACATATGTTTTGGGCACTGATTCACAGCAAGATATGGAGGGATGGCTCAAAGCACTCAGTTGTGCCTCTTATGACTACTTAAAAATGATTGTATCGGAACTGCAGACAAAACTCGATGACATTAACCAAATGCAAGACAAACGAAAAGAGCGCAACAGTTCTAATGCCAGCCATCAGACCGTTCGCCACAACCCGTTTGATGTCGAAGGTTCTGATCCAACAGATATAAAGAGCTGTCAGAGTTCGCAATCTGACAATTGTATTGTCTTCACTCGTCGGGCATTCGCTGAGATTCACGAGTTTTATGGATTGAAATTCAAAGAATATATTCAACAAAACAGAGATAAACACAAAAACTCGAAAAATTGATGTCTTTTAATGATTTGAATGAAAATTTATTGACAACTACTTCGATGGCATTTATGAACAAATTCTGAGTCAATATTCAATTTATTCAATGATTTTATTCACTTAAAAATATTGTTTCGAGTTTTTGTCAGACAATTGACACTCAAATTGAGTGAAAATTTTGCTGATTTCATATAATAAGTGTTTTTAATCCCAACTATTCTTAAAGATAATAATATTTACAAAATTCAAATACAAATACAAATAATAATAAAGTTTATAATAATTATAATAATAATAATTCCATCGAAACTTATTTCCGAATAGAAGTGAAAATGCATTTGTTGTTTGTTTGTATATATAATATATATAATTATATATATATTTGTTTTGTATTTACAATCAATAATAATATAATAATTTTCGCCAAAATTTATACGATTTGGCATTAGTTTAGTGCAAAATAACAAACAATTGAATGACAAATATTTGATAAGTCGTACAAATGGTTGATAACTATATTATTCAAACTAAAGGTACACTTTTTAGTCCTATTCAGATATGAGGGGAATCGGGTCTGCATTTACTGAAAGCCATTTGATTTAAACAATATTTATATATTAATATTTGTGTTCATATGAAATGTCGGTACCGTTTTGGCAGTGGATTAGGAAGTATTCAAATGACACAAATCCGGAAGTTTTGTCGAATGACAACAGATATTAACTTTTCATTGGATTTATGGATATATTATACAAATCTGACTGACAAACGGATCAATAAATGAAGGAATTCTTTGCTCTGATGGAGGTCTGCCCTCTGCTACAAGTCTTATGAATGGCAATCCATTGATTGCAATATCAATACTACAATAACTGAATTTAAAGTTAATTACATAAAGAAATTATAGTTTAAATGATAAGTAATTTCTATAGACTTATAAAACTTCAAAACATTTAATTCAAATAATAATAGATTTTTGGGAAAACTATTAATAAAACTAAGAAATGATTGGTTAGTAATAATAAATCTCATCTTCGGATCACTGATTAGGAGAAGCCCTCAAATCATTTGAAAATTCAATAATTAGTAAATATTTACAAATAAATTACTATTTTGTTAAATAATTTTTCAATTTTCACAAACAAAATATTGAGTAAACGAAACAATTAATTAAAGAAATTATTCCTTTAAATGACTGTCGACTTGGAATCGGTTTGCCTTCACTTAAACACAACTGACTTTACATTAATTTTGTATAAATATATTCCAATGATTGAAATCTCAACAAAATATTTACAATTAATTGATATAAACGTCAATTTGAATCAATTCGAGTCCAAACTGAAGGCATTCAATAACTGACTGTGCATTTGGTCCGTAAACATAAGTGATATTTGTATAGCTGTTGGCCCTAAACGAGGCTCACAAGTACTAAACCAATGCCTGGACAGTGTGGTAGAGCTGCATCAGGAGTTGTATATGAATTGGAAGGCATGATGTCCTGTC
Source organism: Edwardzetes edwardsi (assembly GCA_034693445.1). Taxonomy (NCBI): domain Eukaryota; kingdom Metazoa; phylum Arthropoda; class Arachnida; order Sarcoptiformes; family Ceratozetidae; genus Edwardzetes; species Edwardzetes edwardsi. The sequence continues at coordinate 2,227 of JAQFXL010000399.1, forward strand.
ATGGGTTGACGGGTCCAATGAAAGCCACGACAAAGCATTGTAACCCTCGAGAACACATCTGACCCAAAAGAAAACGAATTGACATTAATTACATCCAATGATTATCATTAAAAACGTCTTTACCTCAAGACATCAGTTGTAAGGTTAGAGTCGAGAGAGTGATAGTTACGAATGTTTGAGTGCAATAAGTCGTCTGAGTTTTGCTGCACTGAAGGCGTATGAATGAGAAGAGCCGACTGTTTGTCCAAATATAGCAACATTTTAGTCAATATTTTACTCCAATTATTTGTTAATCGAATCAAACCTTAAGAAAGACGGGACACGAAGTTTCCATATGTGGACACGAAGACCAAAACCATCGCGGAAGAGGACCGGTTCGAGCTGTGGACACATAAAATGCCAGAGCGAGTGGTTGTTGGAGGAGTTGAGTCGGTTCGTCCTGAATGTCGACTCCAAAGTTGTTAGAAGTCTAACGATTCAAACAATTAAAACTCTGAAATTCAAAATCAAAACGTTTAACAATACCTTAATAGAACCGCATCCGCCATAACCTCCCTGACGATTACCGGGACTGTCAGGATGTGAGAGATCTCCATGGCCCTGACCCAGACCTGGACTTTGTGGCGATGAGTCTGTCCACGTGAATATATCGTTGACATTGATGTCGTCGTCTACGGCCTCATCTAATGCCTGCAAAATGTCGTCTTCGCCAATGTTGGCCCCCAAAGCCCCCAACGGGTCGATTGAAAACGATCCGTGAGATGACTGAGTGGTCGCGGAGGTGGGGAATACCAGGATATGAGTACAGGAGGCATCTTCTGGTGTACTGAGACTACATGTATTGCATGAACTGCTAAACCTTTCGTCGGGTGTGTAGTGATCGGGGAAAACCCGGAGCGCTGTGTCTGCTTCTAATGATATTAAACAGGCAGAAAAGACAGCCGGTTGATCAAAAGGACTCAGGTGTGAGCACTGACTACACATTTCACGTAATTCTCTACTAAATCTTAGTAAAGATTTTTTACTGAGAAGAGAAGCCCAGTCTTTGAGCTCTCCGTGTCCGATACGGCCCAGTCGGCCAATAACAAGCCTCCAGGGGGTCACTGACTCTGACATCACTGTCTGTACGAAACGCATTAATTTGTTTAAACCGAAACGTCTGACCGAAGCTTTTCGTCTTCTGGTTCTGTTTGGGATCTCTATATTGATGGAAGTGGTTTCCAGAAGGTCTCCCTTATCATTGGTGACGGAGGCCAACAGCCATCGTTGGTCTTCAGTGAGACAATAACAACAATAGAGGATCTGTGAGCGCTCGCGCCTATCGCCGAACATTTCTCCCAACTCTGTCTGTTTGTCTTTGAGTGGCGCCAAAATGAATGGCGGCGTATAAATGCGGCTGATATTAGTGGCCGGGTCTTTGCTCTTGAGAAACAGATCAAACATAGCGGCCGGTCCGAAACCAGTCAAACTCTTAACGGTCGACTGATGGACCACTTGCTGACGACATTGAGAAAAGACTGAAAGGGACAGATCTTTGAGCTGATCCATTCGTGAACTCCCGTTGGCATCTCTTCCAGTGTTGAGAAGTGAGTCTAAAGATATTAATTGCAAATGAATACTGTTTTTGAGGTTTTCCGGCAAATATCGAATTATTTGAGTATAACATCGAAGTAACCCAACGCTCGACAAACGGTATAAGTCTTTGTCTACAGAACCAAAAGTGAACGGTTCGATGATATAGATTACAATTGCCGGCTGTTTATATGGGTCTTCGTCCTGATCTTCTTCCCGTTGGTTAGACTGCTGTGAATGAGACGAGTGTTGACCAGTGCTCTCATTTTGATTTTCATCGTTTACTTTCTCGCTGTTAGAGTCTGTGTTAGTCATTGGACTGTTTGACGGCTTACAGTTTGTGGGGTTAAGGCCTCCAATACCTGTGCTATTCATACCATTTGTACTATCGTTTGACTGTTTGGTCGCATTTGATTCGAAGAGTGATTTGTCGAGTGTCTGAGTACTTAGATGTGGGGCCAAATGATAACGACAGGCCTGAGCGTAGAGTTTCAATTTGTTTGCAACACTTCCATCGCCTATTTGATTGAACCACTCATCTATAGGTTCGTCGGCCAACTTCTTAGCCGTTCGAGTGCCGACTCTAAGGATTCCGTCGCGAAGAACTTTAGCGATGGGACAGTGTCTGCCTAAACGCAACATCTCGTAAGTAGTACTCAATTCCTTGAAGAATGTCTTCACATGAGATAAGATATAATCGTTTTCTGGAGAAACAACAATATATGCGATATCGCGGTTCAGGGAATAGGGTTCGAGTGACAACTTTTCCCAGTATTTCAAAGCAAATGGCGATAACGCGACACAATCCTTGTCATACCCGACCAAAAGCGATGGAATCGGTTGAGGTTCGCATTGATCTTCAGTGCCCCGACCTGCCAATCGATGGAACTGCCTCCAAGTGAGAGGTCCTGACACAGTGTAAGTCACTTCCCACATCTTAGTCTTCTTGCGTTGTACTGACTCCTGCATAAGAGGTTGCAATTGTCTCAACAGACGAATCACTTCTTGATTGTTAACTGAATATTTAGTGGTTCTGAACGACCACTCGTGCAGAGGATTTCGGTTTTGATCATTAGAATAGTTGTTAGGAATTATATGTTTGTTCTGCATATTATCGGTCGATATCTTTCCACTCAGAAGAGAGGCGAATGTTATTTGAGAGCCGTCTCTGAAACTCAGAATCGATTGATTTCTCAATTTGTTTGCGTCCATCACTTTGTTATTCGAACCAATAGTCTCACAACTGAAGAGATGACCGTTCAGTCTATCTTTGATTACATCGAAGTGGAAGGCTTTTGAAAGGACAGAACACGAGGACAAGACATTTGTCGACTGAACGATAATTAAATCGATAATCGATTGATCGATGCATTCAATGGTATTCTCTTTGTTTTCTTTAGAATTGTCATTAATTGATGACTCAATTGCCGCCATATTTTTCTTCTTAAGTCCATCGCACGGGTCGTATATGAGTCCCGTTATGTCGACCTCATCCTCGTAGAAAAGACCGGCGAAATGACTTCTGTGTCGATTGACAACAGCACTGAAACCACAGGTACAGCGATATTGTGCTTCATCACAACCGCCGGGAACCAACTGCTCCGGTAAATATACACCGATGTCACTGCCTTTTATATTCATATTACACACACAGAGAGAACAGCTCTCGAAGTTGTGGTCTTTGAATAAATTTAGAAGAGAGTCAGAGAGCATAAGATTAACAACAAGACTGTGCGCCTCTGGAAAAGACGGCACAGAAGGCATGTGTTCCTGTGGTAAATGGTTTCGAGGCATATATGCGCTCTGCTGAGAGTTGAAATGAATGGCCGGCACTGGACTTGTGGCCGGATGTGGACTGCGATGAGAGCCGTTATACGAGTTTCCATTACCATAGAAACCATGCGGTGCCGATAGATTCTCGTTAGGATTGTAGTTCGGATGATAATGAGGTAGAGGTGAGTGCGGAACATGTGATCCATCCATTTGTGTCGTATAAAGAGATTGATGAGAATGTTGTGGATGTGATCCGTGGATGTGTTGTAAGTGTTGAATACCGTTAGGGTTTGGCATTTGTTGGTATTGGTTGGACACCGGAGACATATTGGGTCGGACTCTTATCTGAGAGTAGGGTTGAGACGATCGGGACATCGGGTGAGACATGAAATTAGTTGTGTTTTGCTTCAGAGGAGTTATATGGTTGTAATGATTGGATGCACTTTTGGCCTTATTTGCAGCCGACTGACACTTGAATTGAATTTGATTACTATTGGCCGCCGGCAGTGTTGGCATCGATTGTTCGTATTTACACTCTTTTGGAATTGTCGGTAAATTTGGAATATTCGGGAGCGGAGCGTATTTGGAGGACGCGATCACTTGACACTGAATCGAAGGCTTATAGACATACGACCAGTCCTTTAATTAATATACAATTAATTTATATGAAAAATAATTACTTAAATACCTTTGAATTTTCAATTATATTAGGACTACACGGATATAACGAAATGTCGTCAATAATCGCGGCGTCCGGTCCTATAAAGTTACCGCACGGTGAAGGAGCCATCGGTTCCAGTGATGGTGGAGTTGGAAACATACGCGCCAACTCTGCCATCGACGCCACCTGAATGTTGGCCGCAGAGCTGTTCTTATTGGACTTCGGATGTTCTTCCAATGGATTGATAACAGTTAAGGAGTTGTTCGTAGCTATGATTCTATTGTTGACTCCCGAAGGAGTTAATGGTGGCTGAAATGTTTCATCATTACTGTCCTCACCGGAAGACGTGTCGAATATCTGATCCAAATCACGATAAGAGGGGACTAATTCGGTCTCTTTGGTGAATACTTTTGTAATTTGCGGCGGAGTTGCAGACATTTCCGTCGAATTCGATTTCTGATTGTCTTTATTTGTTTGTGAATTAGAGTTAGCATTCATTTCAGGTGACGGAGCGCTGCACTCAAGTCTGACACTCGACTCGTTAATTATTTCTTCGGTAATTCCATTTTGTGCGACTTTGTAGGCCATCCCTTCCTCATCATAATCACTGAACTCATACGGATCTTTGGGTTTAGACAAGAGTTGAGAGTCAGTGAAGTCTCCGTTGAGGTGAGAGCCGGGACTCAATTTTTTTCTTCCACTAAAATAATAGTCATTTACACTGAAACGCCTCAAATCAATAAAAGTATTTTTTCTCCTATTCTTCGGCGCCGGTATATCGCAAATGTCTGTCAAATCATTCAAATGGCTGTAATCATAGAGCAGTCCGTTTCTCATTGGATCGCAATCATTGTCCTCATAAGTACTGATTGCAAGAGAGGGTCGTTTTACTCCATTTATGCCATTTTGATGCGTTTGATTCGAGTCGTTAGGAACGGCTTTATTGGCCGCATTTGATTCTGTAATCGGTATCTGAGCGCCACTTGAATCTAAGTCAACGGACTGTCCGCCGGGTGTCCACTGAGTCGCTTGAATACCGAGAGAGTCTTCACATATATTTGAATTTACCGATCCTTTGAGAGTGGGGTTGTTTGGCGATAATAACTGTTCCAAACGAGTCCTGTCTCGGTTGGACATAGGGCTGAGGTCAGGATTCGAGGACAGTAACTGAGACTCATTACAATTAGTCTGTTCTTCTTTGATCGGATGAGGAGATACCGAAAGATTGCTTTGTTCTACGGATGAATTGGGGCCCTCCATAATCAGTGACTGTGCGACAGAATGGGGAGAATCCACTCCATTAACACCGGAAGGCGTTGCTGCGCTAGACTGCAATGATGGCAGACCTCCGCCACTGATAGGACTTTTGTACGAATAAGTGGGCACTGATGTCGGCTGAGATATAGAACTCGAAACACTTGGATTGGCGCCACTCGTGCAAGAGTTGGCTCCATTCGCTTTTGAGTTAGAAGTTGTCAAACCATTAATTAGTTCTAATGAAGCGTTAAGTACTGGACTTCTTCGGTGAAAAGGCGGCACATTTTTAGATACTTTATTTCGACTTTCTTTGTCTGTTTTGTCCGCTTTTTTATTGGTCGACATTTGGTTGAGATATGAGTTGGCGTTCGACGGCTTGGAGGCGTTGGAAGTCTTTTTAGCTTTGCATCGAAAACAATTGCAACTATTTTTAATGCAGGGATCGGTTAGATTCCAAAGCAACAGATTATCGGCCGTCTCTTCACTTATTTCTTTTAGTTTTGTCGAATCCAAAGCCTTTTGTTGTGAAAGAGACAACTCATGAGAGACGCAGTTTTTGAAGAGATAAGTGTGAGTTGGAGTTTGCGGCTGATATGGACACAGAATAGGCTTCGAGTGACCAAAGCTGTCATTAGAGGCGATTTCACTAACATTTGAAACACTTTTCGAATTAGTTTTATTCGAATAACAATTAGTCTTCAGTTCGTCGATATCTGTCACAAAAACATAACAAAAAGGATATTTCATTCGATATCCGGAGACAATCACTTCCACCACTCTATTCACTGAATTCGAAGAATTATTTCCGAAATCATTTGCATTAATATCAGAGGCGAAGGGCTGATTCAAACCGGTAGGTTGTGCTGAGCCTTGATTAGTCTCTTTTGTTGAACTCATTTGCGTCAACGGATAGATTTGTTTCCAGTCATTCAACAATTTTTGTACGGAAGGATCGGTGTCTTTATAGCTCTGACCGGTCAACACACCGGCCATACCATACGGACCCAAAATCACTGTTTGATAAATCATTGGTTTAATTCAAATTACTGTTGACGTCAACAAACCTCTTATGCCATTCGGCGATGTCTGTGCCGATTGAAGGTCAGCTTTGGTGATCCGATAGACGGTCGGGTGTTGCCTCACATCTACATTAGCGCACACAGTGCTGTCCCCGTGAACGAAGAAATTAAATGCAAACGTCAACTGAGTGCCAGCACTCGATTTCTTTCCCGAACTGCACAGTCGAGTAAATTTGTGAATAAAGCACATAAATTGTGATTTTGTTTACTTTTTTGGAGCTTCTGTACTGTCGGCACAGGTATCTGTTGGCTGGAAGAACCAACGACCCAATCGAGCAAAACCTCGTGACAACAAACATCTGCACAGAATTATACAATTAATTTACTGCTAATCATAAACATTATGGAAAGCGATAATACCTTTCAATCAAATTATGCAGAGCTTTGAATAAAAGAGTCCGACACTCGTATGAGAGCCCAGTTTCCCACGAACCAGATTCGATTTCTATTAAACAGATAGACACATTAACATGGTCAATATGTTCTGAACAATATTTGATTGTTTGCAACACAAACACTAAATACTTGTGTTTAAGTGAATAACTTAAACAAAATATCGATTCAAATATAAATCTAATGCGTGGAAAGAATTATCACCTTGATTATTACAATCGCTAAAATGTTTACTGAATCTGTAAAACTTGAGAAATAGGCTAAAAATTAACTTGGATTTCAATGACTAAAATCAATTATGAGCGTAATCTTAAAATTAATTAATTTAACTTGGACAAACTAAATTTTGCCATTGAAATGGTATTGGAACCGTCCAATTGCTGTCTCAATTGTTTGCAACTTATCCCCAATTAATTGAATTATAATTCAAGTAATTTATTGAATGCGAAAAACATAAAGAAAATTGAGTTCTAATTAATTAATTTGAAAGCAAAGCCACATCGAAATAGTGAAGAAAGAATCAAAAGCAACAATCAATAAGTTGTTTTACAGTTAACTCCATTTGATGGCATAGAAAGGCCAATATTAGACCACTCATATTGTGTAGACACAAACTATGCGTTTGACTCGAGAACATTATTCTCGCTCTCATCTGTTTCTAACATTTGAATGCAATAAATAGACACTAAACAAGTCTATAGTCATAAATCAAAAACATCACGACTACAGTTGATTACTACTAATTGAACCGATATATTGGATAACCATATGATTAATATATCGAAACCATTGTATAAATAATCAATAATTCACTGCAAAATGTTTAGCATTTTTTTTCTCTAAAAATTCAGATCACAACCTATTGATAAATAATTCAAATATTTATGAGTCTATCAAAGGTTAATACATTTGTTGGAAATAATAACAAAGTATTGACTCTTTGAGAAAAATTATGTAAATTGAAACTCAATGTCAAACAAATCTAAAAAGCGATTCAATTTCAAGATTAGCTCAAATTAATAAATAAAAACTATTACATAAGAAAAGCCTCAAAAACTGGTTGAACAAAGAATCGGACGAAAGTAGTGTCAGTTCAATGCCCCGCAAAGACTCCCATAAGATGTGTGGATAGAGTTAATGACAGCACAAACTATTTTGCCATTATTTCAATCTAATAATAAACTAATTATTCTAAAATGAACTTGATTCATTTATCCAATAATTTGATAGAAAATCAATTGTAAATTGACTGAAAACCTTTGAAAAATGGGATGAAATTAATAAAAGGCTGAAAATATTAAAAACAATTTTATTATTAAAAACATTTGCCTTAAAATTGATTAATCGGTAAATAAATTGAAGAGAAAGGGATCAAAACTGAACGGTATTCAAGTGTTGAGAGTATTGGTAATAAAGAGTAAGTTATTGGCCATAACTTCAAGCAATAAGTGTTTAGTATTTGAAGAGATAATAAAAATGTTTCTTTTTTTTCAAATCAATTATAGCTATGGTTTTCAAGAGCTAAACACGAAAAGGGGATCAAATCAGACAATAGCACAGAATCTAAATTATGTGTTTGCAGTCAAACATTTTACACATAGCATATGAAACAGAGGTATATCAGGGGAGGAGAGGGAGAGCATAACTGGTGCCAATGCATTGCAATCAATGAACTTTTTTTGCATTGGTTAGAAAAAAATATATTTAAGTGAAACGTAAATTTGTTGCTCATTCTGTTCATCAGCTAATGTTTCTAACAATTCTCGAAAATCATTTTAAATCAAATTTTCCTCTTCTTTTCGACGTTTAGTTAAGTATTTGAGAAAAATGTGATCTCAAGGCAAAGGTTGCCAGAAGTGGACTCGAGACGACTCCGCTCTTATGGAGAACACCTCTGCTGTTTGCACTTCAAGGCCGGTCACAAATTCACAATTAAAAGCCAAACATGTTTTTCAGAAAACTATTTACCAGAAAATCAAAAACATTTCCATTTTCTCCGCAAAACTTTATAAATAATTTTCGTTTGATTTGACAAAATCTTAAGTCAATTATCGAACGATTGTTTGAAGAGTTGAAGCCTTCAATGACTTCGTTTATCTCTTATACCATTAAATGGATGAAAGTTTGGACAAAAAAATAACTTTTGTCATCAGAAGAGAGGAAAAGAGAAGTTCGACATAAAATCAAAAGAGAATTAAAATAAGAATTACGAAAATCATGAATTGCACTGAATTGAGAACAACCGCCGAAGAATTACTGGTATATTACAAGTGGTAATACCTGCCTAACGGCTAAATAGATAAACAAATACTATGACTATTGCTGTTCGCAAAAGTAGTTCATTTAAATTGAGGTCATTTTAGAGCAAAAAATCAAAACTTAATTAATATATAAAACAGAATAAACGAGGAAACAATCGACGGCGCAATAAAATGGACATACCTTGTAGTTCATTGTGGACCAGGTCTGTGAGGTCGGGCTCTTCGCCGTACCAGAACACCCATAACTCTTTGGTGAAGTTGTTTTGATTATCATTGAATTGTCTGCCGTTTGGTTCTGGGGTTTTGACGCGACGCCAGACGCACAGTAGGTCTGCGGCTAAGCATTTACAGTACGAACTGAGCACCGGGTCCTCTAGGGGCTCGACACACGAGCTCTCACAAGTTAAGTGTCGCCATTTGATGCCACATAAGTCGGCCTAAGATTCCAACAATTAGTTATAGAATTAGATCACAATTTGTGTCAAAATTATGTCAAATATTTAATCCACTCAAACATCAAAAGTGTTCATTAGATGTGAGAAATCAGTCATTCATTTCAATCAACGAGTGATTAAAAATTGCTGATTATTTCAAATCAATTGATGATTATTGAGACCAATATATTGTCTTCAAATAGATCTGTCGTCAAATCCATTAATTTTTTGGAAAAATGAAAATAATGTTCTGTTTTTTCAATCAAATGGTAATTTAAAACCGAAACTAATTAATTGATTCACAGTTTTTATGTCAAACCAATAAAATAATTAATAAATTGAGTCTATTATAAGAAGAAACTAATTGTCAGACATTTGTTGATTGTTTCAAATGACATACGAATGACATTTTGAGACTTTTTTAAAGGTCTAGAAATCGACTCAAATCTAAAGTCAATTCATTCATCGATTGGTTAAAGAGATTTATAGTCAGATAAAACGGCTTAAGAGTAGTGCCGACTGTCACCGGAATGGTCTGACAAATAAATTTGAGGCCAAAACCAGACACATCCGGATAGGACTCGAGTCTAATACTGATAGACTTGGTTTTGAAATTAGATTCCGAGTAAACTATTGACTCAAACAATACTTCTATTCAAAGAAAAGAGTGACACAAATGAACGCAATTATTGGTTGCATTTAAGTGACAATTAATGGTATTATTTATAGGAATGTAATGACAATAAGAGTTATGTAAGACATATACCAAAGCAAAGAAGTTTGTGTGACAGTCTTCAAGGCTGGAACCGTTGGTCACAAAGTTGGGGTGAGTCATGTCCTCCCACTGACAGACATGACTTTCACTACAATTAACAGACTGTTAATCGGGTGGACAGTTGACCACTAGTGGAGTAAATCCATTAAATACCACTTTTGAAGTGAATTCTCACAATTGAGTCAAACTCTATGAAAAACATGGCGAACATTATGGCTAACGATACACACTATCCACACATTACGACAAAACACCACAACTCTTACCGAATCCCAAACTCAACCTATTGTCTCAACTTTCAATCACAACTGATTTCCATGTAGCAAGTTCACTTCCAATCGCATAAACTAAATAATTTTCAATATTAATCTTAATCATTTATCAGAAACTACCTTTATAAAGGTAAAATTCAAAGATAATATGAACAAGGGTGGTCAACTGCTTGTGACGATATTGATAGAGTGCCAGCCATGAGAAGGCTGTGTGACTTTTGTTGATCATTGGTTGACTGTTTAACTGTCAGCTAATTGTTTGGGTCAACACAAGTAACGACATCTACAGAGCAGACAATTAGTTGGTGGCACTACATATGCACTTCATATTCACTACATATGCACTACATATACACCGATTCTATATAATTCTGTTGACATTCAATTCAAAAGTTTGGGATTTCACAGAATTTTGCACAGAATTCAGTTCTCATTGCGGTTGACTTTGCATTGACTCAAAACCATGAAATCAGTTCTGATTAAAAGTCGTTATCATTGTTTTATCTTTTTTTCAAATGAAAAGATTGGTACTAGCATGCTACATTGTAAAAGTCTAACACCTGTCTATTTTATTTTATTATATGAAACGGATTATAAACCAACAATAGATGTGAAGTATTGATAGCTTTGCATCAAATTCTTGATTAAAAATAATTTTATCGATTCCTTAAAAATCAAAAGAAATAACGTATTCTTACAGTCGTTAAAGAATACTTTTCGGCACTTTCCAAAGTAACTTCAGTCACATCAGTGCGATTCAAACAATACTTCAGATGTTTAGGTAATAACTTTAGGCAATGATTGCTCACGAATGTAAACAATTGAAGCATTCTATTTGAAATCTTTTGCATTCTACATGGTCATCTTTTACGTACAAATCTAATTTCGTATTAGGTTCTGATTTTATCCTGATAATTTTTTTATTGTGATCTTTTCACAAATATAGTATAGAGTGATCCGAAGGTTGAGAACTAAAGAAATGTGTTTTAACTTATAAGAATGAATGCGAGAGGGAGCAATTTTAACCGATTTCTTAATTAAATAGTGTTTGAAATGGAGATTTAGAAAATTTATTGGAACCAAACAAATTTTAACAAAAAAATGCATTGAACGAACAGCCGGAATATCTTAAGTGAGACTCCCAGCACCGCTCAAAAATTGTATAATCACTCAAATCTGTAGTTTTACTCATTTTAAGAATATTATTTCAAATCGAAGAACAATAAAAACAAGGAAATGTTTAAGCCTTTGATAAACACTATTCTATTGAGAAATGATATAAATTTGGCTGAAATTAAACTCTCAATTCATTCCTATAACATATACTTTAGTTCCTAACTTTCGGATCTATAATACAATGAAATAAATCTGATGCCAACATATGAATACAATTAGCAGATACTCCAAACTAGATCTCGCTGTAGATCTCGCTGTAGATCTCGCTGTAGATCTCGCTGTAGATCTCGCTGTAGATCTCGCTGTAGATCTCGCTCTTGATTTTAATTATTGTGAAATTAAATTTCTTTCAAACTGATAGCAAGTGATTGAAAGCTAAGTCGTTTCCAACAAAAAGATGGCCACAAAATTGTTCAAGTTGGAAACTGATTCGAGTAATCATTGTTTTAACACTTAATTACAAATAACTAACGATTTGAAACAGAGGGACAAACTATTGCCAAATTCGGGTCGGGTTCGACGGAGTGCAACAGATTTACTATATCGTCGTTTGCATCGAGTTTATCGTCCAAAATGAAGACGACTAAAGTGCTGATTGCCTTCAACTTGAATTGCAATCAATTGAGAGATATTGCGATGTTTTCTGCCTTTTCAATCGGTTACGACTCCAGATTTATCGACGAACCCATTCCTTTGCCATACTTTTCAAATTACATTAACGACTCTGGATATCTTTACGGCATTTATCTTAAATATTTGAGTCAAAAGGAATGGTAGGGTTACCATCGCTATGGTTATAGATTATTCGAAACTCTTATTCTGATATTATTTTAAAGTGAAATCATTTGTTTGGAAGAAGAGGGACATAAAATGGGTCAGTCAATGGTCGATAGGTTCAAGTATAAGACCCCCAACACTAAAGACAAACGAGAATATGTCAAATATCTTCAGATATTGAGAATCAATGATTTGCGAGCGTTGGACCTTGCTTTCATCAATGCCTTGAAGAATAGTATTTTCCCCACAGGACTGGATCTGTTAGAGAATTCTCAAATTACATTCGTCCACTCAGCACTCAGTGGTTGTACGGCCAGAGTGGTCCAAATGTGCTTTCTTGAAGTGGGTCTGAAAAACTTCTTTTTTGTTGACGACGAGTCGGTTCCAAAGGACTCAGCCGTCGATACTTTTGGAAACAAAACAAATTCGGTATTTATTTTGGTTGACAACAGTTTTTATCATTTAATAACATTTTCAAATCCATGTCAACTGTTGAGCTCAAGGCAAAGGCTGAAGCATTAGCTCAACAACGTGGAGCCACCATTATTTTTCTCAATAACTCTGACGGCACCAAAATACTGGTCTATGAATACGATGGCAACAAATTTACGCCATTCACTGAACAGGAGTTGACTTTACTGTTCGGCTGGTGGGCACTCATCGCTCACAAATTCAAACGGGAATATCTCAGAAGAAAACCAGAGACCAGTTTAGTTCGAAGACTAAACTACGAGAAGAAGCCTATCATATATGATTGCGACCACTTTCCAATCACAGAAAACCTTGCAAGAATCGATAATCTTGAAGCAAAGGTAAGAGTGAGCCAATTGGATAACTTTATTTTAATTTGATTTGATTGAAGCATTGCGGCACTGAATACCATATTCTCAACTATTTTTATTCCGAAAAAGTCAAAAGATTTGACAAGGTAGTAGAGATGGCCTCAATTGGCAACAATGTCCCAAATATCAATGACTTACCCGTACCGATTTTGCTGGCTGTTGGCAAAGACTACCAGTTTATGACCGATCCAGAGATCATCCCAATATGGGACGGAATATTAGCGGCCATTCATATCGCAGAAATGGCTATTTATCTGAGAGCTGTCGACCGGACAACACTTCGAAATCATTTGACTTCTCTTAAAATCAATTATCGAATTTGAAATGAAAATTCTCCACTAATTTCCGCTCAAATTTCAAACAAAATCTATTTATTTGAGAAATATATGAATTAAAATGATTTCAGAAATAAAACATTTTTTTTAAATATCATTCTTTAGTTTTCATTAAATCATTGAAACATTTCTTCAAAGTTGACATTAATTTTGTTATTTCGAATTAAATTCACATAATTTTATTAAAACTAAAACCAAAACTATTCTGACATTAAAATAATTATAAATAATTTACGAATAAGTAATTAATTCACTAAAGATTTACAATAATATCAATTAATTATTTACTAGATTATCATTTGGACGGATAATCAAAGGGCCCGACAACTCTTCAATGAAAGTTTCGGTTTTGATTGACTCGAATAACTTTAAATCGATAATTAGATTAATAAAAAGTCGACAAATATTTATATTTAATATAAATTAATGAATGACTTGTAATATAATGGAAGTAACCAATGCTTTAAAAGACCAAAAATGAAACATTCAAAGTCCGAAATAGTCAAACTGTCATAGATGAGATTGATGAGATTGATGCTCACACAAACAAATTAGGAATTTTCAAACAAATATTGTATCAAGATTTCTAGCGTTCAAAATAATCAAAGTCTCTTGGAGGAATCCTTCAGGTTAAGCTTAGTGTTCGCCAAGCTTCGGCCAATCAAGAGGTGGTTTTTCATCAGATTTTTGTCAAAACCAAGGGGGGAGGAGGAGGGGGAAGTGTCCTATCTGAATATGGAGTTTCGGCTAAATTAATTTTAAATTATCCCAGATTGAGTTTGAATCCTAATTTCGCTCAATTCAGTGTAAAACTCAGGAAGGAGTTCTGAAAATTTTTCAAGTTAGGGGGTTTTGTTCTGTGTCCCCTTGCCAAGCTTGTCTATAACAAATTTACAATCAATTATACTGTAATTATTATAGGAATGCAGTGATGTCCAAGGTACCCGACCTTAGGGGGTACCAAAATTTTTTTCAAGGGAGATAGGTAAGGGGTAAGTCAAAAAATTTAAGGGGGTCAGCCAAAAATTTTGAGGGCCTTTTTTTGCTTATTTTTCCAAAATTTTCTCCAAAAAAAACTTCCACAGACCTGTGTCTGTCCATAGACTAATGTATAAGGAAATCCTTGGCTCAAGGCAAGGAGTGGTGGCAGAACATTTTTTGGCCAAAAAAGTTACCCTAATTTCCAAAAATTTGCGGCTCAGGGGGCGCTGGGAAGGGGGTCCAATCTTATAAATAAAAAACTAGAGAGTACCTCGAGCTTAAAAATCAGGGGATATTTAGGCTATACCCCGTTGGGCATCACTGATAGGAATGATTTCAATCTATCGTTCACCTTGATCATTCTGTATACATTGAAAAAGTGGCTAAAAAGAAATATCAAATTAAAAGGTAACGTATTTACAATTATTTATAAGCATTGTATCTAGATTCTAGAGGGGGAAACCCATCAAAAATTTAATTAAAAATTTTACGAATATTAGGTCAAGAATTTGATTAATTAATTTTGATAACACATTTCATGAAAATGATCTTGATTGATTTCAATCTGCTCTTTTATATTAATACTAAGATTTTTGATTATTAATTATATTGTTTTACAATTAAGTGTCAAATCATTCGTTTCTTTTACTTATCAAAAATTATGCAAATTTTTTGTCTAAAATGAAAAGCTTTTGGATTAGACTCACAAAATTGGTTAGGAATACAATGTAATCACTGATACCACTCATCCACTGCGATTAGGAAGCATTCAATATACTCAGTATTTTTATTGAGTTAAATTAAACAAATAATCTAGTTACTCAAGTTGTAAATCAATTTTTTCTTTCAGTTATTTCATTGTAAAAGTCATTTAATTAATGCTTATAATGACTGCATTAATGAGTGACACATTTCGATAGACAGGTTTTAGGCCAATAGATAGAGAAGCCAATGACCTTGCATAGATTAGTCATCAGTTTCTTTTATATATTTGTTGTGCACTGATCAAGAATCTGGAACCAAGAGGCTATAAGTAGAAGAATCAATCAAATGTCGGATAGCTTTGAGTTTCTGTATTGAAAAAACAATGAATTTGAGAAATGAGTTTTGGCCCAAACATTATCATAATCTAGCAGAAGAATTGATGCATCTGACAACTTTTAATTTCGGTTTGAAAGTTTCGGTTATTAAAACTTAAAGTTTAACCTAGAATCAAGTTTAGTTATGATGTTCTTAAAATGCTCTCTCTCTCTCTCTCTCTCTCTCTCTCTCTCCCTCTCTCTCTCTCTCTCTCTCTCTCTCTCTCTCTCTCTCTCTCTCTCTCTCTCCCCTTTCCCTTCCAGTGGGCAAAAGTGATATTACAATCAATTTGATGTAAGACCAGTTAATATTGGCATTTCATTTGCCAGACAATAAGCTTTCAATAATTGATTTTTATGAATGAAAACTCGATATAAAATTGTAGATTGTGTGGGATTATAGTATCCAGGATGTCGAGTCTCTATCATCAGTGATGATTCATCACTGAAAATTGAACTCATTGTAGTGACTTTAATAATCTTGACTCTTAAAAACCTGCTTCTGATTCGTGCATAGAAGGCCTGAGCATCTCTGTTCCTAATTTGTAAATTTAAGGATAAAATTTAAGTTTTAAACTCATTTAACAAATCAATTATGAGTTTTGTATAATTTCAAGCATTTCGGAATAGAGGATCGTTTTCCTAACAATGGTTTCATTATATCAACCGACAAACTGTTAAGTGTGAAATTGAAACATACTAGATCATATGGTGATATCAGTTTTATATTGAAATGATAGAAACAAATGTCTGAAAATTAAAAATGTAATAATTGTGAAAAAAATACAAAAGATTTGAATATTTTTGAGACACTTATTGAAAGTTAAGATAATCGATATATCAATGGATTGTCAGATATAATGATAATATCAACACTAATAGTGATGGACGGCATCCAAATTTCCGAAATTTTCTAAGTCAAGCGCAGCCGCTTCGAGGGCTGCTTTACATTCAGCCCATGGCTGCAAAGGATTATTGTGCTCAAAGTTAGCTGAAGTAGGACTGGAAGGCTGAGTCGAATTTTCCGAATTTGAAGAAGTATTTTGTTGACTATTTACACTTTGTTTGAGAGTCGGAACGGGTCTGATATTCACTGCATTGGTTGTCGTCGTATATACTATAGGAGGGGATGAACTAACAATGGGCTCACAGCTACTGTTGATATGTCTGATGAGTAAATCTGTGCTCTGATTGTCGTGATTCGCAACTGTCGAGAAGGTCTGCCATTGATTCCAATCGGATGTGTTGACAGTGGTTGGATTGATACACGTCACCACATTGTGTGTCGCAGATATCACATCTGACCCTATGGTCGGTCTAATGGCCAGACAGTTGATATGACGGGATATTCCATTCTGAAAAAGTTCTGATTCTCCGATTACTCCGTTATTTGGCGTTAGATTCGCCACCAAATGAAGAGAATGAGGCTCTACTGCAGTCAATTGAGCGGTTGTAGTGCTGCTGTCACTGACCGTAAGATTTGAATCAGCAGTTTGTAAGACAGGTCCCGTGAAGTTAGTCAATTCGTTTAGGTCTGCATCAGTCAGAATGGCATTCCAGCAAATATCACCCCCGTCAGTCTCCAGTATGCAACCATCCGGTGCTGATTCTGTTATGCAGACCTCATTGCCATAGCCTGGATGAGAAAGATGTGCCTCAGATTGCGAGCCATGCATTGTGTATGAATAGGAACTGCATTGATCAACAGAGCCGACCCCTTCTATACTGTTGACTGCCGTCACTAACTCGACGACATCACTGGCCTTCAGTTCAATTCAATTCATTAAATTATTCACAAAATTAATACAATGTTTCTTACCTCTCCGTAAAGAGTATAGGATTCAGTGGAATTGGGAGGAGTGTCGTGTATTAGTGTAGAGTCACTGCCATTTGTCACAATACTTTTCACTTCATTTAAAGGACAGACACCTCTAATACTTTCCTTTTTTCGCGACTAATCGGTTATTGAGAAAAATTCAAAATATGTTAAACTTTTGATCGTTTTGAGTGAAATTTCAAATCTTTCAAAACTTACTTTTTTTCTGAGAGGAGTGTTATTTCCTGAAATAGTACCCCTTTGACTCGGTCTACGTTTTTTAAACACACCATCAACTAGAGTGTCAGCATAGATCGGATCCAGTCTCCAAAAGCCACCCTTTCCAGGCTCATCCTTATTTCGTGGGATTTTTATGAAGCATTTGTTGAGAGACAGATTGTGACGAATTGAGTTCTGTTACCGAAGAGTAAAATTCAATTGAATTAGCAGCTAATTGATGATCTAGGACATAATTCAAATTAATTATTCTTTCCAAACGATTATTAGTCTAAATGTCTATTGAATCGCGTGTTTATTGATATCAAAGTTTAACAAATGTTGCAAAAGTAAAATTGATTTTTTTCTCTGGATATTCATTCAAACATTAGTTGTAATGAAACGGCAAACCATTTATTTCTTTACTAATATTCTGGACTTACAATAGAGTTAGGAATCGACTGTTTTATTCATATAATAGATAGATATGAACTGTTCTCTCAAAAATGATTATTGATTTTTACGAAGTCGGTCAGCGACACAGCACTCAATCCTAGCATTCAATCATTTGTCGTCAATATTGTCTATTATTCTAAAACGAAGTCAATATTTAGGTATTTGAGCAAATATTTTGAACCCATTCCTATTCTGAAAATAATTGTCAAAATCCCAAATGAATTACTGATGAAAAGATTTTTTTAGAAATATTCAAAATTGATTAATGATATCACCGATTGTTTTGGTCGAAACAAATACAGAGGCAGTCAAATATTTAATGAAAATGGTTAAAAATTGAGACAGGTGATCTTAGTCACTGATCTTATCTAAAGATCTAAATTAAATATTTTGAGCCGATTCGCCAAATGAGGCCTTATTTCTAACTTATCGGTAGATTTCTTGATATAATTGCAATATTTTATATTTGAATGAATAATGAGAAACAACTTTAATAATATATGAATGAATGCGAACACAAATGTGTGAAAAACTGTCTTTTGTGTAAAGACTAACAGAAAATCGACGAAACGGAGAGACAACAAAAAGCAACGAAAGTTTTGCTGAGTTAACGATTCTCTCGATTATTTAGTTTTTGTCGAAAAATCGATTTTCTTTTCATTTTGTATTACAATAAATCAATCTTTGCTCAGACAGGTTGATAGTTAGCTTTGGTTCCAATGGTTCCATCGGTTCCATTAGTTGATAAATCATATTCTTTATTGCAATCAAATGTCAATAATAATTGAAAGGATATATGAAATGAATTTACTGTTTATGAGTTATAACTTCAACCAAATTGAGTGAATCTCATCGATTCACTCGTTTTTAATCATTTGTTACCACTTCAAAAATATTGCACACATTCGCCATTGAATTATCAAGAAGCAACCATTATAATTCTTGAAATTTACACTATGAGACCACTCTATTGTATTGTAGGCATTGAAAGGAAATACTTTTGTAAACTTTATTTGAATTCAATTTGTTTATAATATTTTATTGATGAGTAATCTCTAATCACTAATCACTAATCAATAGTTAGAGCAATAGATTTGCATAACTTTTGAATTGCTTATGAGTTAAGGTTTTGTCTCTATTCTGTTCACTACTATTTTCTAATAAAGTTGATGTCATATTTGATAATTATGTGATACGACTCACAAACATACCGTAGACAATTTTGGTGGTCTACAGCATGGTAAAAGTTACAAAATAAACTTATTTAGCCCTTCTCATCAAACATCAATAGGTAGGATTTAGAAAGAACTTGGTGATATGTGCTTTCTGGGTGTCCTTACATAAAAATCTATTTTGTTGTGTTAATCTACATTTTCTTTGAAGGGTGAAAATATATAAATAATAATATAAACAATATATTTAACTCTCTTTTATAAATTCAATATTCACTTATGAATGGTAGGTATCGGCTCTCCAACAGGTCATTGACTCCAAGTCGTAGAGTAGACATCATTTTATAAGAACTGATCGATAATTATAAGAGAGATATAAAAAGCATTCAATTTTCAAATTCTGAGTTTCTTAATATTTACGCAATATTTGAATAATTT
>JAQFXL010000400.1:0-21976 GCA_034693445.1 Edwardzetes edwardsi
AAATGGATTTAATATAAACTGAGGGCCGACTGACTGCAGTCTCAGTTCAGTGGTGACTGCGTTAAGAAATAAAAAGTACGACAGATCTGACCAAAGATAATATCATGAGATGAAAGACAATTTTAAATGAACCCAATTTTTTCAAATTTTAGATAAGAATAAATGTTTGCTCTTTTAAGAAATTAATTCTTCGGATCAGTTATTGATTTTTGTTTTATATTAGGATAAAATATATTTCATTTTTTGTATAAAAAGCAAATAAGTTCTTAACTGAGTTCTGACATAAAACAAATAAAAGTGACAATGTTTTGCAGTGTAGGACAAGTGATGGCTTACCCAATAAAAATCCGTCTTTGGCCCACTGGACTTTGGCCTGGACAGCACTGATGCCGTAATCACGACTAATTTGACACTGAAGCTCAGCGTCATCTCCTGGTAAAAGTAAATCAGACGTTGGATTAGTTTGATTGGAAGGACAAGTTTGGAGTCAGTAATGGTTACCTTCGATCACTTCTATGTCCGTCGGCTTTACTTTAAAATAAAGACTATTTGTCGAGTTTTGAGTTGTAGTGGCGATTGTTTGCGTCAATGAAATGGTTAGTGATATCAAACAAACCAATAGTATCTTTACTGATGAGACGGAGTCTGCAAAGCATCACAAATAAAGAGATCAATAAATAGATCCAAGCATTTAACGATCGTTAATAAATAAAAGGCTAACAATGTATACGAGAACTGCGTTTTTCATCTAAAATCTGTCACTTTATAAACGGTATAAACACATGACTATAATATTCTCGAGAGATTGAAATGCATGCGATGTAAGGCGTCTAATACTGACAATTGTGTGCCACTGTTCTGCCTGTGCTCTCGTATATGATACTAGTATAAAGTCAGCATAAGTTAATAGGAGGGAAATGCAACGCTTTGAATTGTATGGTCTAAATGTCCAAATTGGAAGACTTTTGTTTTTATAGCTATTCTGTTGGGAATGCAATCGATAACTATATTCAGACATAAACTTTGAAGTAATAAAATAAAAAACAAAAGAAACAAATATTTTAGATGAGTTCACAACAGTTTTAGTCCAATACTCTGTTCTTTGAGCTCTCAATTCAATTGATATGTGTTGTGAACGATGTTTTAAAGGAGAGGGAAGCAAATGAGTTATGTTCTGATCGCTTACATAAATATTTGCGAACCTTATATACAGTGTAACCGACTTTTCGAAGAATACAATCGAAAGTCAAGTGCTGTAAAACATTATCGTTTGGATCCTCTTAGTCTAAGTTTCAGATTGTTTTGACCCTAATATCCAAATTACAAATACATAAGAGTTTGAGTGAAATAAAGAGAATGAAATGGCCATCAGTTTAGTGCATATCAAACATTTGGTTGGCGTCGCAAATGATCTCTAAGTTATTTGGATGCGAATCCCTTGTCTTCATAGTTGAGTTGCAGTAAAAATGTTTTGCTTATAGTCATCGCCAAAACTTATTTATACGATATATCAGAGGAAGGGATGGAAGGAAGAGATGGAAATATGCGTTTTATTAAAGTACATAAGTTATGCACTTTTGGACTCAATCAGAACCAAATTGAAATATTCTTCACTCTGTTGTGTTAGTCAAACAAAATGAGAACTCATTCGCCCAAAGGTTGTATCGATAATGGCATTGACTGACTGAACAGGCATTGGCTGCACAGACAGACAAACTTTCACTTCATTAACAGTGATTACAACAAGAAATTTGATTTTCTACACCAGTAATGATGTGTCGATTGTGGCCAATGCCTCTAATATTGTATCGCACCCGACATGTTTGAATCAACGCTTCAAAAATGTTTCGACTCTCGACATTAGTTTTCAGATAGTCTTGCATTACGTGAGACACTGAACAACAAAATAAGAGTTTCAATACAATCACATCTGAAACGAAGTCAGTGCTCACACATAAAGAAAAAAAAGTTGAAATGTTTGTTAGTGAGACTGTCGTATAGGAAGAGCTCTTTTCAATCATTGAGTGAAGCAAACAAAGTATAAGAGGATTCGAATATCAAATGGATTTGAGCGCCGGTCGTGCAGTCGTGCAAAAATTGAAACGATAAGCTCTGTTTCGCTCACAAAAAGGTTAAACGAGTCATTCATAGCAAAAGTCGGGAACGCCATAAATCATTTGTCTCTACTTTTAATTCCTTTATTTTGATGAGAGAAAAGCACTAGAAGTCGGAGAAGTCATACACAACACAACCGATACTAACAAACTTTACCAAACATTATATTTAAGATAAATAGTCTTTTGTGCGATAATTCTCCTCTAATATAACCTCAAGGCTTAGGTATAAGATCTCTATTTTGCATAAAATCCATTTGAAAATCTGTTTTGAATCGTAAAATAAGAATCTAGGAGATCTTGGATGGCATCTAACATATTCCAAATGCTTTTCCTTAAGTGATTTATTTCCTTAAAAGCATAAAATCATTAATTTTTTGTTTGAATTTCAATCCGACAGAAAAATTGCAAAAAAGCGAAGATAAACAAAATTTTATATAAACTCTATTGCTTTCAAAATTAAGTTACGAAGTTGTAGCGCCTAATTTTTTTAAACTAGTACATTTCCCATTTATGCAGATACTAACCGTTTTTCTTGATTCAAGTATAGTTTCTATTTAAGCCCTGAGTCTAATTTGCGGTAATTTTGTATCGATTTTATTTACTCGATTCGATTTCATTCAAAATTCTTTGACTTCAAAAATTTGTTAAAGAAATTGATTTAATTAATGAAATAACTCTTCAGATCTAAAGAAATAATGAAAATTCAATTTTAAACTCCAATGTAATTAATCTGAAATTCTTTTGTAACTTTCATATAAACTATTTGTGATTTTTTTTGCTCAGAATTAGATCATAATTAGATGCGATGGAAGTCTACTTAACTATTATGAATATAATATGAAAAATAATTGGCATTTTATTTGAGAAAAGTTTTATAAAACAGCCCTCAACTCATAGGATGTCATTCTCTCAAATATTTGTCAATTTTATCAAATTTCAAATAATTGAGACACAAATTTGAATTTAATTACTCTTTTTTTGTGTATAAAATGTCGTTTTAATTAATTTATTCAGTCGGCTATCAATTTGTTTGCATACCATATAAGACAACACTTTTTAGGTTTAATTATTCAAAGTAATCTTGATCGATAAAAAGATATTCGAGTCTGGTTTCATCTTTCCAGGAATTTTTTATATGTTTGAAAGATGGCTATAAAAGGAAAGTACAATAAGTAGTTGTATATCAAACGTGGATTTTTGGTCAAACATGTGGTCAATTGCTTTAAACAAATGGTCTTCTGTTTGATAGTCAATAGTGTCGCCCGTCGGGAGTCATAATCTATTGAAGACATAAGTAGCGAAACCAGATAACCGCTGCTGCATATCAAACAGAGACCAAATGTGAGCAATGCATGAAAATTATAAGCAAGCAAAAGTCATTTTGACTGAATGGCTTCTCATTTGTTAATGCATTAAAACCGGGAAAAACTAATGTTAGTCACAAAAGTGTTTGATCTATAGTGGAGTAGTCTTTATGTGTAAGTGTTATATGCTGTGCGTTCCACAGAAAATACAATGATTTGAAAGACTGGAATAACGGCAACACTCCGTTCAGAACAAAGAACTCAATCTTACAGACGAGCGAACAGTAAACTAAGGGCTCAGATGAGAAAAGAAAGAAGTTTTGCACGAATTGACGCGTTTTCTGATCACATAATCTATTAGCTAATGACTGCTTTTAATGAACTTTTAAAATGATTAAAACAGTTGACTCTCTAATAACCAGACTATCAGACGATTCCATGTTATTAAGTGTGCAAAACATTTGCCATTCTATTGGATAAGACTTTTAAATATATGATACGAATATGCAAATAGTGTTCACATCAAACATCACTTTCCATACAAACTCTGCACACTTTGAATGCTGTACTTAATTGGTTGCAGAGCTCTATGAATATTAAACAGCTTTTAAATTAATCTTAAACTCTAAAAAAGCTAATGTTTATAAGATTTTATTGTATGTATGAATTTTTTTTGGACAATAACTTCTTATATATTACGACAGTCTTATCAAATGCTCACCAATTAATGTCGAGCCAACACTGTTGTTCGGCTGTCGGCCACTCCTGTGGCCACTACTATCACATACGTATGACTTCATTCAAACAATTTGTTGCCAAAATACGAACCAATTTTGAGACAAATATTGATTGAGATCTGCTTTCACTTCATTTTAAATCAAAAGTCGAAACAGTTTTCAGTTTAAGAAATGTTTTGGTTTTAAAGTCATATTCATTGACTTCGAGAACACTTTAAATATGATTAACGAATACTTTACGTCAAATCAAACGAATGAATAAAGAGTTAAATGAAAACAAAATCCATTGGAAAGAGTAATACAAAGTTTGAGTTATGACCAATGCCTCAATGATGTAGTGATGTTGGGCTCAGAATAACATTATGTAATCACACGGTTAGCTTTATTAATACAAATCAGCCCCAGGAACAATGTTTGCACTTCAAAAGTGATTTCATTGGAGAAACACTTCATTAGAAATGTATCGAAAGTGAAAGGAACCCAAATAAAGAAATATTCGATGTTTTTGTTGCGATCAGAACTGAATGCCTGAGTTGTCCGCACAAACACTGACTGAGCAAAAAGAGAAACACTGAGCTAAACGAATCCACTTTTGCAATACACTGTTCATAAAGAGCTGCACATAACACACACACACAATGATCGCGTCATACAATCTTCGGATCTCTCTCTGGTTCTCCTGACTGTATCCCTGCATCCCAGCGCTCAGTCATCGATAAGAGTGCGCGCTCTCCGAAAAAGGGAAATACAAATAATATTCGCATCGATTCACTACTAATTCAAAGTTTATTAAAAGATTAAAACTGTAAACACGGCTAAAGAATCTGTGATTTGATGTTTACGTTTTGCACTTCAATATTGGATTTCTTCAAACTTTTCACTCAATGATTAACTCATATCTTGTTTTTTGTCACAAAAAATAGGAAAAATGTCATTGAATTTAAGTTCATTTTTTCGGATTATTTTAATCTATTTTATCAAATTTGATGCAAAAGTTTTTTTTGTAATATTATATTTTTGACGGAATGCCGACATCTGTGACATTGCTTTTTGTAGTTATAATAAAGAATGAATTTAGTAGAGGAGAGCATCCCTTCTCGAAGGAGAGGTCTTCTCTGCAGCACTACTTTTCTAATGCATATTCTGTTGTTATCACAGCTTAAACTCAGGTCTTCTTTAGTGGAGATCATTATTGAAAGGGCTATTGTAATGCAATATAAGCAAAACATTTCATACCAGCGCTGATACCAGTACTTATACCCAATTCAAGCATACTTTCAATTTCTCGGGCATATCACCAGACAATCGCACATTGATTTTGCATTCAAATACATTATATTCAGCCCTCTATTCAAATATATCAGTAATTTTATTGAAGTCATAATCAAAAATATGAAGTAATGACAAACAGTGCATACGTTTAATATTCCCCTTCAGTCATACTTTAAAAGATAGGGAAGGGAAGGGAAGGGAAGGGAGAGAGAGAGAGAGAGAGTGAGAGAGAGAGAGAGAGAGAGAGAGAGAGAGAGAGAGACAGAGAGAGAGAGAGAGAGAGAGAGAGAGAGAGAGAATCTAAAAACGAATCAACTTTTCATATATGACTAGTTTAATATTGGTCTTAAGTAGGCTCATTTTAAATTGACATCAGGTTTACTAAATTCTCAAATTGAGAGCTGAAAATTGAATTTATAAGAAGAGTCTATTTGGCACATTTGGCACATCTCCTCAATTTGATGATAGAGTTTAGTAATTCTTTGTCTCTCAAATGATTAAAGTTTTATAGAGTATTGCTATCAATAGAGAGCAGAAAGTGTTGGATCTAATGCTTGTTGCATATGATTTCCTTTGAAGTTCATAGATGCAAAAACCTTTCGAACGACTGTTTTTACATCAGATTTATTGGAAAAGAGTGAAAATGTGTGCATTTCTGCCAACAGTTTTGGAGTCTTTTCTTATTTTGGTGCGACTTTTGCCTTGATATAAAAATATTTATATAAATCAAAGTATTGTTAACTCAAGCGATTTGATTATAACTCAAGAAATTCTTTGAGAATGAAAAATAAAAATCGTTTTCATTCGCGATTTATTTCTGCTTTCCTGCCTCTCGTGAGACTCCTATCTATTCGTATATCCTGTGCTGTGCGCTCGAATCAGTCACTCGACTGGGATTTCTGCGGCACTCATACTATGATTCCAATGCAATAATTGAAGATTGAAATATAAGCGACAAACAAGGAGAAGAATGATTCACCTTTCAAATTGGGTTTCATCTTCAATATCTATAATCAAGCATAAGTATTACACGTTTTCGAGTGTAAACTTGCACAATTGAGCTACAATTTCGAATAATTTTCAGTCAAATCAATGAAAGAAATTTAAATGAATTCTTTGCAAAAGTATTGATTTAATCATTTGATTACTCGAAGGATATTTTATATGGAGTCTGAGACTAAACAAAGTTTTTGTCTCTTTTCATCTGACAATAGTCCTGAAGATAAGTTGTATTGAAGAACGTGAGCACAGATTAACTTCTTAGGCCGACTAATCTCTTGAGAGCTGGTCCAGTGTTCAGTATTTTAGACCTGACTTCCTCAGTAGACCTCTGATTATGAGGTCATCACTGGATATAACTTATCGCCAATGAATGGTTAAAATCCGAACCATAAGACTAAGAGCTAGTGTTGGCTATAAAGAAATTATTTTTTTTGAAGAAATATTCCGAGAAATAATTAATATTAGCGAAAGTTTCTTCCAATGAGAGGTCCGATGGAAGGTCCACATTAAAACTTCCAGCCTACCAAAATTCATGGGCCTTCTATTGTAAACAATGGTAAACTCTTTTTGCTATTGAATAACATGAACCTCCCATTTGAAGCTACAATGAACTTTCTTTTCAATTAGATTACATGGAAATCCAATGGAAGATATAATACCTATAAAATAAATATTCCTTATTATTAAAATGTTTTGCGAGTTTTAAAACCAATATAACTCAAATTAAATAATAGGAAACTTTGAAAAACTAAATAGTTCATTAATGATGTGCTGCACATGCGTGGAATCGGTCACTCATAAAAACGCGGCCTTCAAAGTAATTTCACTAGGAATAGCACAAAAGGGTGGCGCTTTATGTTCGAAAATTTTTATTTTGGGAGCTCATGCTAAAACAAAGATTCATTTCATCATTTTTCTTGATCTTTAACGTTAAAACACACTTTTCATACTCTAATAAATTTACTGGAGATGTTTATTTATTATATTTTGAAAGTTATAGGAACGTCGAGAAAGGAATAATTTGGCTTAAGAAAGTTTCTAGAAATATTTCTCGAGAAAATTTCTTTCGACCAACACTACACTGTACTAAGAGCATAAAAACTCAATCGCATTTTTTCACTGATTACGAGATATACTCGAAATCACTTCATTCGTGTTTCTATACTAACGATAAGAATAAGAAACAAAACAAAAATCAAAATACGTTTCAACTATTGTATCGTTTATATGAAAAACTTATTTTTATTGATATTAAACGCGTATCAGATATATGGCGATCGTGAGAAGCAGACCATCAAAATATAGATAGACTGCAATAATTCAACCCAAAGCTAAATCAATAATTCAGTGCAAACTGAGTATCATTTCTATTGCAAACTCTGAGCCTTTCATCCAAAAAAAAGGATAAAATTCAGAAACATTTTAAGATTCTACTCTTGGGATCAGATTTATTTGATATAATTTAAAGATTCTATTAAAGACTTATTTCTTTGAGAAATCTCTAAATTTTCTCTTAATTAAAAGTAAAGCCATAAAGAATTTAAAGAAAATATACAGAATTCGTGACATAATCTCATTGAAGAATTGCTTTCAATTCAATTCTCTTTTGTTTTTGTCGTTTCGATTCATTAAATCTTTTGCTTTAATAGAAGAAAAATATAAAACTTATGAAACTATTTTTCTTTGCTTTAAAAAATGATCGAAAATAGTTTTTAACCGCCATTTATCACAAATACTAAAAATACTCTCTTTTTGAAACATTTTGATTGCATTTCACTTTCATTGAAACCTAATTTCGGGTTTCTCGTAAAAATGGGAATTGGAAATGGAATTTTTAACATCTTGTTATATGTTAAATATAACGCTGAATTCAAATAAAAAGTTTATAAAATTCTATCTCGAAAAATTTTCGACTCATTCGACTTAATATTAAAAAATCTTAAATGGCGGATGATGACAAATCATTTATGAAATCAATGTAAAATTTAACGAAAAATATGAATATAAAGTGAACAGTTCAATTAAATTGACAGTTGACTTATTCGAACTTGAAGTTTTTAAGGCAAATTTAAAAATGGTTTATATGAAAAATGATATTTTCATAATCATTTTAGTCGTTAAATTTCACATTGATTTCATACATTATTCATCCGCCATTTTGGGTTTTTTGATATAAAGTCGAAAAAGTCGAATAAGTCATAAAATATTCGAGATAGAATTTCAAATTTTTTTTATTTTAATTCAGCGTTGAATTCAACATAAAATAAGATTTTGAAAACATTCCTTTTCCATTTTTTACGAGAAATCCCCTAATTTCAAACAAAATATTCTTTCGCTTTTGTTTACAAGAAAATTGAAATCGAATAATAATAAGTTAAACATATTTTTAAACATTCATGGTCAAAATTCAGAGAAGCAATTGTAAAGTGTTGTCACAGTTTGAAAATTGAAGTCAGACTAAAACAGAGTTCTGTTTTCGAGTGATTCCAAACTTCTTTTGATTCAAAGTGAAGTCGTTTTACAGTTTTATTTAAATGATTGTTGTTTTTACTCTATTCACAAAAAATATGAATTTGAATAAAAGACCAAAATTTATTTAAATTGAAAATTTATGAATGAGATGGGGTTTAAGACCGGTTTGACATTCTTTGAGAATTGCTTTGAATTCAAAGTTCAAATATCGCTTAACTTGGAATCGCTTTTATGTTTCGAATAGTTTTAATTGAAAATCAAATGAAATTAAAATAAATAAATCATTAAAATTGTATTTATTAGAAACATCAAAGTGAATATTGTTGGTCATAAATGAACAAGATGTTCTTTATTTTCTTTCGTTTTGATGAGAAGTGATGTCGAATATGTTTTCATCATTTCATTACTATATTGGTATGGATTTTGATCGAATGGGAGAAATGGTTGACTTTATGTTGAGCTAAATCAGGCGAATAGTAGCCGAAAGTCATGACACTTAAGCCGCGGTCTTTTCAATCGATTTTAATCGAAATGTCATAAAAATCAGATATTATTTTATTGGCAAAACATCCGTCGCTCGTAAATCAATGTTTTTATACAAACTGTTTGTTATATAAGAATTTGATATCACCTGAAATATACCGCAAATCAATAATTGACATCAAATAAGATAACACTTTATTATTCAATTTTTCGAAACTAATCTAATTTTTGTATGAAAATTGGCCATGCTCTTATTGGCTCATATTTCACATTATTTATATTTTAAGTTAAAATAAATGATGAGGAAAGATTTGAAGTAAGGTAGTTTAGTCAGGTGCTTCCAAATTGAAAATTCAGTTTATGAAAAATGGTCTCTCATATTAATTAATGAGAATATTCGAGTGAAGCACCTTGATTAACCGAGATTCGGAAATTTAATTAATTCAAAATGACTTGTTGTGAACGGAATCAAATTGAAAAGAGTGCTGAGACTACTATTCTGTGTCTTCACTTATTATATGAGTGTTTTTACGAACTCTATCGATGCATTCCTTCCTCTTTTGTAAGGCTTTGGTCGTGATATGAGTTTATCCCTATTTTGATCCAAATAACATGAATGAGTATTTGGAGAATAGTTGTGATACCGGAGCCCAGCGTTGGATACATGCAACTAATGTTCGATATATAAAATTATTGGACCGGTTATGAAGACGTTTTCATAGTTCATATAGCATTGCATTAACAGCACAGACCAAATACCCAATACTCAGCCAAATCTGAGCCAATGCACCGATTTTTCTATTAAAGTTACTGCAAAACGACTTCTGGACTGAAAACGAGTATATCTCGACTCTAACTACACTCTAATCTCTATGATTGTAAGGACTGTCGGAGTGATTCAACTGTAAGAGGAAATACATTGATATGAAAATTGGAAAAGTGATGTCTTCCGGATTCAAATATTCTTTTGTTCTTTGATTGGTCACAGTTTTGAGAAGTGACACAAAATCTGTTACATGCAGTCATCCGAAGACTGCAATGAAATAAAGATATGTTGTCCTCTAATATGTATAAAATGTTTAGATATTTGAAACTAAGGACAGCTTTACTTTCATATGAGAGGAATGCCATCCAAACTAACGCATAAAATATCGATTCAAATGACCAGCATTTTTGAGAATGATGTATGGATGCGCTCAGCAAACCCTTATATACCCGACCCTTCATTCAAATACTCTGATCTTATTTTCATATAAATAGAGCAGAAATTCTTTGAAAACATCCAATTATTTTCATTCTGCAGACAATATATGAGTGATTAGACGACAAAACAAACTTTTCTTCAATTAAAAAATAAATCCAATAAAAGCTGTTTTGAAGTTCGCATTTCGTATAAATTCATCGCAAATTGCAATTCAATAAAACAAAGAGATGTAAATTAGCTCTCAAGCTATGCTTCATTTAACCTTCGGTGTGTACAGTGAGAAACTTTGTGTATTGTGTCAGATTAATAGGCCAACACTGCAAAAAAGGTTTCAAATACACTCTCTAATGCTATATGCAATGCAATTAACACGTGCTTGGGCGTTTAAAATATTTTATATGCTACAGCTTCAAGCATTGCTATTAAGCAGACGTTATTTTGAAAAGCTCTGAAAAGCATATGTAAAGCATTGATTTAATTATAAGTAGTTATCTAATCTCAGTTATTCTTGGTTCCATTTGTTGCTGAAGTCATATTTAAGGCATTGCTTAAAGTAACTTCTACAGTAAATTTTTAATTAAGTTTCAAAGTGATTTTATCCACAATATACCCCGAAGGTTAATCGCTTTTATATACCCAATTCAATCAAGTTCAATTTGTTTACTCTGATTGTATAAATTTGAATAATTTTTTATTAAAAGCCTAACTCCGAGTTTTTTTAGCGATCATTAATCACATTTGAGATCTATTTTCTACAAATAATGCATTTTCTCAACGTTTTAAAAAAGATTTGAGTAAACTTTAAAAGGTATCAAATATTCTATTCTTTGTTTTTATTCAATTGAAAAAACTTCACATAAAATAACTGATTTCTGATTTAAGTTTCAAATATTGTCGACAAAACACAATCCCAGTGAAGGTAATGAACCAAAAAGTGATTCTCTGCGACAGTAATGATAATAATTCAAATAAATGCCTTCTTATCGTTGAGACGATTCCCAAATCACTCGAGTTATGAGGTGTGAAGACATGAAGACAATCGTCTAATATTGGGTTCAAAACCAAAAATTCTTTAACAGACAAAAAAATATTTCAACTTTTGAAGAATTTAAGAACTGCCTCCTCATTGACTCCAATATACACTGATTAGAATGTTGAATGTTCCAAGTTGAAATGTACCAAGTTCCATTCACTGACTGTGTCTTTAATTTGATATAAAACTGACATTAATTTTATGACTGAATAAGAAAATCAGAAAATGCTTTGCTTTTTGAATAAAGAACAGAATAAGTGTTTTATAGCACAGAATATATTATTTTATTATCCAAACAATTATATCCCATATCCTTAAGTCTGAGAAGTGGTCATTCATTTAAGTGTCTTGACCTCCAAAAGAGCTCAATTTACGACACTTCAATTTTCATTATTCTCATGGGATTTAATGATACATCTTATGTATAGTACTCATTGACATCACAGGTGGGACACCATATTTGGACTCAAAAATAGTACCAAATATGTGGACCAGGATTTTTTTCCATCATCTTATTTTATGTTAAATTTGACGCTGAAATCAAATAAAATAATTGGAAAATTATATCTCGAATGTTTTTCGACTTATTCGATTTTAAATCTCAAATCGAAAAAATAAAAATGGCGGAACATGATAAATTATATACAAAAAAGACGTAGAATTTATCGAATGAGAATATGGAAAAAAAACTATGATCGAATTGATATTTTTCGACTTACTCGACATCTAATTTTTAAATCGAATTATAAATTAGCGAATATTGTGAAAAAATTCTAATGATGTGTCAATTTGATGTAGAATTTAAAGACTAAGAAGACTTTCATCTTTTTCATCGTTGTTAAATGATGTTAAGGGGTGGAATGATTGGCTCTAAGTGCCAGTGCCAGGGTTAAATTCAGTTTAAGCCTTCGGTGGGTATTTTCGTTTTTCGAGCGCTTCAAGCCTGGGCTATTTTGAAATTCTTGAATCTTGAAAGGAAGAAGGGGTTGGGAATCCCCTCCCCTTGGGGATTCCTACTTTAAGATTGAGTATGGAAATTTAATCCGCAATGAGAACAAGGTAACTTTATAACTCAAAACTGAAATTCAAACTTTTGATTCACAATTCTTAATACCAAATAATTATTGAATTATCTGTTGAACTGATTTGTCATTTAATTGAATTATTTCTGGAAATAATATTAAGGAATTGATAGCATTTGACGTCATTTATGGACCCATTTTTGCAAAATTCAAATCAAAAGCTTTAAATAAATTGATTTCTTATTTAATATTTATTTTAAATTCTATTCAATTAATTAATTATAAAAAGTAATGTTTAGAAGAAAACTAAAGGCTCTTAACTATGAATTTGTCACTGAATTCAATGTCAAAGGTTTTATTGCAAACAAATCACAATTTTCTGCTAAAATTTGATTAAATTTTTGATTTGAAAAACAGATTCAAAACATTTTCGACAAATCATCGCTTGGATTGAAGATCAGAAGATCAGACATTACAAGATTGAGGACAGATTTGCACTCAGAGATGTGACCAGTGATCAATGGGACACAGCCTACCATAAGGTCTCAACTCATCCAAAGACTTAATTCTCCATTTGTTGACTCATTTGATTTCTTCGATTCAGTATTTATCAGATATCGGCTGTCCTTTTGATGGCAACCAAATTGAGTTTGTTTTGGACTGGATTTTGACGCTTGCGGTCAGACTTGAATATGAAGACAATCGTTAGTCAAATAAATCATTATTTTGTCTAATATTTTGAAAATTTTTCCCGTTTTTCAAATTAGTCGAAGAGTTTCAGAAATTAAAGGCCGAAGACATGAGACGAGAGCCACAAATAGTTCAAAACAATCCAATCGATAATTTGGATTTCGATGGCAATCACTTCAAAGAAGGGGTCAAACAATTGGCGCAAATGCTTAAAGTGCCGACACATCCGACCAATCATTTGATTACTTTAAGAGCTATAAGTCTTCTCATTAGAAATCAATTGTCTCATGAATTCAAAGATGGGACTCAAGAGACAAAAAGTGACCCAAAGAGGGCAAAAATCGAAGACAACTCAACGCCACTCAAAGTAGGAAAAGATTACGTTTTGAACAATTGCGCCAAAATTCTTCGTCTTCTATATGTCCAAGACTTGAGACAATTGCAAACAAATATCAACGAAATTATAGCCGCCGTTCAATCAATTACTGCGAATCCCAAAACTGATACCACATTAGGAAAAGTTGGGGTTTGACTCAAATTATTAAACAATTAATAAATATTCGTTGAAATTGTCTTTACTTTCCCTCAAATTCAAACCCATCGCAGCAAAAGAATGAGAGTAAGGAATAGACAGCAATACAAAAACCAATTGAAAGGCAATACATCAATGATTAGGATTGGAGTTAAATCCAAATCAATAATTAACTTATCAGTCGATTAGAAATGAGTGAAAATACTTTACAAAACGTTTTTAATTTTTACTTCAATTGAAAGGTATTTACATTTTTTTAATTACAGTTGAGATCCACTGAAAGCTTATGTTTTCGACAATTATTATAAAAATCAATTAAAAAATATAAAAAAAGTAAAAATATTAAGAAATGGTTAATAATATTAATATATTTAAAAATTAAGTGCAAAGGAAACCCTCAACCGGTGGTTAATCAGAATCTGAAGCGCGGATAATACGGCGATTTGTTATCGTTGGAGCGCCCGATCTGTCTGTTTGTCTGATTGTAAGACTTGTTTCGATAGGAATTATAATTAGAGTTTCGATTGTATTGATTGTTGTAGTGATTGGACTGATAGGGAGATCTACTGGTGTAACCACTACTACCTCCACCCCTATTGTATTGATTATAAGGTTTGTTTCTATTGTAATTGGAATTCGGGCTCTTCCAGTGATCTCTACGGGCGGGCGAAGGACTGCGTCGATTCTCTTCGATTGTGAACGTGTCGTTCAGTGGGTTATTTTGATCGAAAGGGATGTTTTCCGTGCGCTTATTGGCCGCAACGACCGCCACTTTTGATGACTTTGCACTCGAAGTCAGAGACAATTTCGATAAATTCATGTTCTTTTCAGACAATGGAGTCCTTTCGGGCGTAGCGTTCAGATTGATCTGATAGGGAGTAATGTCGTGAACTGAAACCAAAGCCCGGGATGTGTTGGCTATCGGTGTCTTAGGAATAGCCGTATAAGTGGGTAATGAAAATAAATTCTCCACTTCTTTGCGTTTTGAGAGTTTGGGCGAAGAAATGTTGTCTTTCCAGTTGACACTCTTCTTGCCCTCAACTTTGCGCAGTAATGAGTTGAAGGCAGTCTCCAGTTCTTCACTGAGTCTTCCCATTCCATTGAGTGAGTGATACGAATGTCTGTTAAGTCGCACCGATTCAGTCATTACCTCTTCGCTCGATTCCAAACGACACAGAATTTCTTTCGCGATTTCGATGGCGTGCTTTTCAGCGTAAGTCTTGTCCTTAAACTCGGTGTTCATGTCTTCATCGACAAAGAATCTATTGATGAGCCAATCGTCGTTTCCGGTCTGTTCTTTCAATTCAGACTCAATTCGTTTGATTCTGTTTTCATTTTCTTCAACTTTAGAGTCGAGAGAACTCTTCAGAGCAGAGAAGTGCAGCTTTTGGTTGTAGAGCGCCTGCAAGGGATCAGATTTGCTCATTGAACTCATGTCATAATCATCGGTTGCCATCATTTTATATCTTTCGATGTCATACTTTCTGAAGAGAAGCCTCAACTGTAAGACAATCGTCGGTTAATTCAATTTAAACATAAAATAATAGAAATCAAAGAACTAATTCTTACGTCTATTTTCTTGAGATTGGATTCACATTCCATGAGTTGTCGCCTCAATTCGATCCTCTCTTCGAAGAGTAGATCCAAAGAGTTTTTGACGGCATTCAACTTCTCATTGGAATCGGTTTTAGTAGCGATCACATTATGAGGAACGGTATCCATCTTAGCCCTGAGCCGTTCGATTTCCATTCTGAGCTTAAAATTTTCATCATTCAAATCAGTAATCTTTCGATTCTGTGTTTCCATTAATTGGTTATAATTTCTGGGCTGAAGACCGACAGTAAAGTTGTTTTTCTTCAGATTAAGTTGAATGCCTTTAGCTCTGTCCGCATAAACCAGAGTGTTGTGCGTTTCCTCGTAATGAAAACTGGAAGGACTGACGGTTGCAATCATTGCTGTCTGACAATTGCCACCCAAAGAGTCGCGCAGAAGAAGAGTTAGTTTTGATCCTCTATAAGGTATATAAGAGCTCTTCTTCTTCGGGTCATTAGAAGCCAAAGCAGTGATACAATTGCCTAGAGCCAACAGAGATTTGTTGATATTTCCCCCCTCTCTTTGAAGTCCTTTACTTCGATTGGTCTTATATGCAGTGCTGGCCCTCTCACTGCCCGCCAAATCGATTAAAGACATCTTTGAAATTTGAATCGACATCTCTTGAGCTGAAGAGAAGTCTTGCTTTTTAAGTGATATTTGGAAGACTGCGTGCGATCGCGAAGACTCGGCGTTGGCATCAGTCGGGTGTTGAGTTCTGTTGCGGTTTCCGTATTCAAGCATTTCGAGCAAATGATTGGCGTCTTTGGGCTGATGTACGGATAGGTTCTGAACAACAACTCCACGTCTACTGTCTTCGCGAACAGCGAGTGCTTTGCCAGACGTCGGGTCCAATAAATCGAAAACTATTTCGTTGTAAATCTCAAAGTAAGAGATACTGAGCTCTAACTTCTCTTCGTCTGACTTTTCTTCCATTTGTCTGAACAGATCCATTGTAGTGAAGAATATGACTCCGGGATCATCACTCGAGCCCAGCATTGTGTGAGTCTTTCCCGATCCGGTGGCACCGTATGCAAAGACAGCGCAGTTATACCCATTCAGAAGCGATTCGACAAACTTTTTGGTCGACAACTCATAGATCTGAATGTTGTCATAGTTCTCATCGAAGACTCGGTCGAAAACAAACTGCAGGTTCTTATTAGGTCTGCGACCGATCTCACGATAGGTCTTCCCGTGATATACGTAATGATCATCTGACGTCTGTTTGTCCCCAAATTCGATCGGATCGAAGACAAGGAGTTGAGAGTCGATGACATCAATTGTCTTCTTGGAAGCACCGGACTCTTCGCGTTCATTTAGCGGCCGAACCCTCACATAAACTCTCATCCGATTGGAGTCTTCTTTGTGATCAACTGTAGTGTCGTCCCATTCAACCGTCCGTTTGGCCGGAGTTCCGTCTTCTGACATCTCAGTTGACGAACGCTTCAAACTCTTTGACATTTTTCTGTGAAAAAACTTTAATGAGTCCACCGATTGATTGATTGATTGATTGGTTTTCAATTCAATTAGAATTTGTTAACAATTTGTTTGATTTCTATAAAATTTATTGAAATTTCTTTGAATAAGTGATTGATTTAAAGCTTACTTTCAGTTAATTATTAATTATTTCACATTATTTTACAAAAAAAGAGTTCAAATTTTGTCGATTTGTTTTAAATCACACTTTGATTTGAATTCAAAAAATAAAAATCAGATAAAAAATGAAATAAAATCGTTATTCAAATGAACTTTCAATGAAATGAAGTTTTCAAACGTCTTTTCAAATGTGTTTTAATTTCAAATTTTTTGCTTCTCGTGCTCTCATTGGTCGCCAAATATCTCACATCAAGGCATCAGTATTTGTGCTCTGATTGGCTCATCAATTGTCTCCACAGTGAAGCGAAGACTTCAAACATTGAAACGCAGCCTATGATTGGCTATAATAACAGTCAGTGTCAAAGTGAACCCTTGAGAGGAGATTACATTAATTTGTGTGAAGGGCTGTCGTATATGACTCGTCTCCTATTACTAATCATATGGTTTTCAAATAAATTCATCTATTTTTCACACAATTCTTAATCATGTTTTTCTTCTATATCTAAATCAAAGATAAGACCAAAAGAGAAGACAAATGAAGACTAAACCCCACTATTAATAAGTATCTATTGATTCGCACAAACCTTTTGATGAAAACAGACCTGAAATTCAAATAAAATTATCGCCAAAATATTGGAGACATTTAAATATGAAAACAAAACTCATTGAATGGTTTGTAACATATATTGTCTGCAAATCTGTTTAAGTGATGCCATCAAAGAGATTATCGATTAATAGTTTGTAAATAAATGTATTTTAATTGTAATTAATTAACAAAAGTTTTGGCGAATGTTTATTCAAATAATGATAAATGAAATGCAATGAAAGTGACGACAATCACATCGAATGGCATTAAATTAGTAGTAAATCATTCACTAAATTGTATTCTTCTGTAATTAACTAATAAATGGAAACAAATATACAATCGATTGAAACAAATATTGAAATAATAAAAACAAAAGCATTTTCGGTGAAAAGGCATAGATTTTTGAAAAACAATATATTCTTAGAAATTATAGGATTTTCACCAAAAGAATAATTAATTTGTTTTATACATTATTTGTTAATTTGATATAAATAGCGATAATTAGTTTCAATTTGAAAACAATTTGCTTTTTATGCCATTATTTGTGACATCAGTTTTAGATAAAAATAGGACTCATTTGTTGTTATATTAGTTTATAAACAATATTATTATTATTGTCTCAAAACTCTCTAAACTTTCGATTATAATATGTATTAATCGGACAAAAATTCAAATCAAAAGTCGATTAGTTTTGGTTTTTATATAATTAATGGAAACAATTCGTATTCAGTAATAATTAAGTCATAGACTTATGTCAGAGGATGAGGTCAGGGATCAGTCATTTGGTGATATAAGTTCTTTTATTTGCGCACTTTTTCGTTATTTTGCCGACTCTTTCCTTGTGGTCATTCGTCAATTTGATGATCAATTGTCGCGCTTCAGAGATCTGTTCGGCGAACAAATTACTTCTCTGAAGATTACCTCTAATCAGATCATTCAGTTTCACTGCTATTGAGTCCAGACTCGAGTCAACTGTCCGACTATTCAGTTCACAAACACTTAAATTGTTATTTATATTATTATTACTGCAATTAGAGTGTGAAGTATTGGCTGTAGTGGTGGAGCACTGGTTGTTGATTTCGGACACATTCTTTTCGAACGTCTCTAAGAACTGAGTGAGTCTTCGATAAACACTTTCTTCGTTGTCTGACATCACTTCCATTTGAGTGGCCAAGTGATGAATTTTCCAGCCGTTCCTCCGTTGAAGCCCTTCATTACTCAATTCACTTAAAGTCAGTTTCTTTTCGGGTTTTGGTCTGACGTCAGAATATCTCAAGAAATGGTATTGAAGTGATTTCCAGCCCATGTTATATGAAGAGAGCAGCGATACTCTGGGCTTCTTATTAATGCGAACAACACTTTCCTTATCGTTCATTATTTCCCTTTCTTTGGAAGTGTTGGCGCTGTTGTTCAACAGATGTATGTTTTGGGATGTCTTCAGACTTGAAGGCTCTAACAGTTGTTTTCGAGGCTTTTTTCGTGGCGTTTGATTGCCTTCTGAGTTAGGAGTCGTCGGTAGAGTAAACCCAATGTTGGGACTGACAGTGTTGTCAGCGCTCAACAGGGAATCGTTTATTCTATTATCTGCATTGGTTTGACTTAAAGACGTGTCATTGGGTTTGAGGCCATAGTTGGCGACTCTGAGCGGTGCTGTCGATCCAGTCATTGTTGAATTAGGAGTTGTCTTGAAGAGTGCGGTCGGAGTGATTCCTGTGTGCGAGTCATTAGCTATTCGTTTGCGAATCAAAATGCTGGGACGCGGAGAGCTCGGGGTAGAGGTCTGAAGTTGGGTCTGCTTTATGGGAGAGCTGACCGGTGAGGATAGAATGGTTGGTCGCAGCGATGATACTGTGCTCACAGTTGTCGTCGGCTGTAATGACTGTTGCGATTGTGTTGTGGATGGAGTTTGAGATGAAATAATATTTGCATTTTGGTGGACAGGCGGTCGACTCGAGGGTTGGTTGTGTTGCGAAACATTACTTACATTCTGTTGAATGAACGGAGCGGTCGACACAATTGAGTTCCGACTCGTTATTACGTTATTAGCGCTCGAATTCACCGATAGTTTAGAGTTTTGTGAGGTCTGCGCAGTCGTTGCAAACGAAGCAACAGAACCGCAGACGTTAACCATATTATGAAGAGTTGTCCCCGAATTCAAATTTGGAGCCGTCCCTGAATTGAAGATAAACTGTCCTTTTGTTAGGTTTATTATTCCCGACTTATTTGCGGCTGTGGTCTGACCCGAACCCATTGGCAACTGTCCAATAATACCAACTCGAGCCACATGTGTGCCCACATTTGTAGTCGTTTGAGCACCTGATCCACCGATTATCGCCATTTTGGTCGGTTGTGTTGCCATTAAAGTGGATCCGAGGATTGCCGTTCGCGGACCACTTATTTTGTTTATGTTATGAATAGTTGGGTTTTGCTTTAAATCATTGGTTTGATGGAGTCGTATGGGACGGGCGTTCACTACATTCGTGTCGTTAGGGTTGGCCACAACAAGACTCACTGATTCAATGGGAAGGGGTCCCGAAGTCGTAATATAAGGTCTGTTTGAACTACAGATTTGTTTGACTGCAGACGCAGAGTGTGAGGACAGTGAGGACACGGCAGAGGTGTTCGTATTGCTTACATTCTGGAGATTCAAAAGTGGAACAGCATTTGACGGATGCTGTTGACCACCGATCAGATGTGTCGTTCGCACAGATATTGAAGCTGAAGATGAGGTCAGAGAAGGTGTCGAACCCGTTGTACTGATAGTTTGTCCCGAAATAACAGTCTGTGCCCTCAAAGCAGCACTCATTTGCAGTGCGGGTCTGTTGCCTGAGCTGATGGGTCGCGGGTGTAATATTACCGTCTGTTGCCGGGAATTGGCGTCGGCTGAAAATCGGGCCACCATTACAGAGAGGGCGCCGACCGATGCGCCCTGACTTGAGTTGGTGTAGAAATTGGCGTTCGATGCGTTGGTCGTCACCCGATTGGGCGCCAGAGTTGTGCTCGAGTTAGACATTTCTAATGTGGAATTAGAGGGCAAACAAATGCCAATTGGCTTCAGGTCTGCCTTTTGTGGCGCTCCAGTCGTGGCAGAGGAGGACCCGATCGAAGAGATTATTGGCATCCCTTCCTCACCAGATATCACTTGTCTTTGATTGTCTTCAGTGAGACAATCGATATGAAAGTCAAAAGACGACAATTAATGATAATTCAGACAATTATTACAATTAATATATTGATTGAAATGAATTGAAATAAAAAGGGATTCAAATGTCACACAAAAGTATGACTCAAATCAATGGCCAATACTTTGCTTAAACTCATCGTTCAATACATAACTAATTCATTGCTTAACAGATCTGATAAACAAATACTTGAATCCAATATTAGACATGAATTTAATGAACAATCGATTGATTTAATTGTATTTAATTGAAGCCTATATTGAATGCGAGCGTCAATGCATTCAATAATATTATGAGTCTATGAGTCTGTCTGTTATGCATCGCGAGAGCGACCACTCAATAGTAAACGACAGTAAAGCCAACACTGGAAGTGACGCACAGCTCTCAGCCCTACCATTGGCTCAAACACACAAATATTTGTGACGAGACTACTGTTCCTGTAGTCCATTGCCATCCAATACGTTCAATACGAAAATCTTTTCAAACATTTCTACTTAGAAATAAATTTTAATCTTGCCAGTTTTCATCATTTTCATAGTGACTAAAGTATGCTTGGTCAAGAGAAATTGCTTCTTTTCAATCATAAACTTATCTATTTGTTCGATATTTTCTAAGCTTTGAATGACGCAAATAATAGGGTTGTAGACAACAGACGCATAAGTTGTGAATAATTTGTTAGTATTTGTGTTTTAGTCTCACATATATTTGACTGCAAATTATGAGTCCTTTCAAAAGACAACTCTTATAAACGTTTTTCTATACGTATTTGTCATTCATTTTCTCAATTATTTGTTTGTTTTTTCACTCAATTCTCTCATTTTTGCGATAAAATTGTTCGTAGTTTTGAACTGAATTCTTGGTCTTCAAAAGTATGCTTTTTATCGAAAATTATTGCAATCAAAAGTGAATTCACCCATCAATGAAATATTCACAAACAACGCTACAGATATGCCCCTCTGCGTGTAAATAAACATGGAAGTGAACGCCTATCCCTTCCCTCCAAAATTGGTAACATTTGAACATTGAAAGTAAACACTTGAAGTTAGGGCTCAACCAATCAAATGCTGTTATTGTCTGTCTTTATATGATTTAAGAGACAAATCAAATGTTTTGGCACTCAATTCAATTGACACTATATTTGAATTTATTTGAAT
>JAQFXL010000401.1:0-21953 GCA_034693445.1 Edwardzetes edwardsi
TCTCCCTCTCTCTCTCTCTCTCTCTCTCGCGCTCTCTCTCTCTCTCTCTCTCTCTCTCTCTCTCTCTCTCTCAAATTGATGACCTAGAATGTGATTAATCGAATCAAATCTTAGACGCGTTGATTAAATGATAAGAAGCTAGTCACTTTATATGAAAGAAGTTTCTCGAAACAAAGAACTGAAAATTTGAAGGCCATTAACAAGAGTATAAATAGTGCGTTGATTTCTTAAGTGAATGCCATTTGATTCGTGGTTCCAATACCGGCTTTGGATCAGAAGATGGTGTCCAACGTCTTATTTGAGGTAAATAAACAATTTTCGAAATATTTTCGTTTCATATCAAGATTAAAATGAAACCATGTTTTCATCTACTCTTATCAGTGGCCATCCTCTCAGGACAGCCGACGCCTCTTGGAATCAAGATAACAGCCGAAGGTAAAACTCCCAGAAAATCACTAAAACGTCTGAAATTTAAAAACCCAGGTATATTATATACTTTTCATAGATTACATGGCTTGGCCTTGATCAACTGGCAAATACTGGTCAACAATTGGAATTCATTAATCATTTTCAACTAGAAAATAATGACATAAATTTGAAAAGAGAGCTAATTGATCTAGTTAAGAGTCAACATTTATTGCCAATGAGTTCCACAATCGGTGATCAGAAAATGTCATAAATTTAAAGTTTACTTAACTATAAAAAGTACTTTTGTGTAAAACTTCGTAATGTTTAACAATAAAAATCAATTAAATTATCTTGCACATAATATAATTATTTAATCAATAATCAAAGTAAAGCATATAATTATTTTTTGATAAAAATAGAGAATATTTTCAAAATATACAATAAATCATAAGTTGTTTAGATTTTGAAACGAAAGTATTGAAAAACTCACAAATCATTGAGTGTTTCATTGATTTTTGTCTTGATTTTGATCTTATGATTCAAATAATGTCAACAATTTATTGTAAACAGAGATCTAGGACATAAATCAAAAAGGGTAATTCCAAGTTTCGAATATTCTCGTAAAAACCCAATACAATAGTATTGCAATTGAATGTCAACGATGGGTGGTATTTGTCATATAATCCTGCTTGATCATAGATGAAATATTTGAATGATAAGCATTAAATGAAAAATTTACTAAACCTAATGCTGGTTACGAAGTAATTCATGGAATTTTGTGCCTGGATCATAGATCGTAAATTATTTGTCTCCTGTATTAGTATTTATTGCATTGGAATCGCAATTATTTTTCGTCCGAAAAAGTGGTGAACTGTAAGAGATATGACATAATTGAGAGTCGATTATAATGTATTGTATAATAACTGTAAGAGTAGTGAATTGTGTTTATAAAACTTATCTCATGGTAGGAGTGGATCACTAGAGTTATTTGAGGACAAGTGAGGTATTTAACTTTAGAGCATAATTCAAGTGCTGAGCACTTTTTGTCTAACGTCACTCAGTCGTAGTGTAGAGAAACACAACTGTTTTTTGTTGTCATTCGTCAGACTTCGTGTTGGTCTCAATCATATGAGAAGAGACTCTTTTGATTGTCTTTTGAAACTTTCAATTCATTTAAACTTCTCTTCTGTTATTTCAACCACAAAATGCAATTGATAACGATTTTGAGCTCAACAATCAACTTTTTTAAAGTTAAATCCTCTTGACATTTCTATAACATGTGCTTTAGTTTTGATAATTAGAGTATAATTTTGTAATTTTTGTTTTTACGAAAATGTTTTGTTCGCATTCATCGCAAACTAATTCATTGAGTGATAAAACTGAAGATCACTTTCCGTTATCTTATTGTCGAATCGATTTCTTATCGATTATTATTAATTTGATATTTATTTCAATATTAATAATATTTATTTTAGTCAAACGTAAAAAGTTTGTCGATTTTAAGCATTTGAAAACTACCCCGAATTCATCGCCAAATACCACAATCAATGATAACTCAGTACTCAATTCGGCGAAGAAATGCCGAAAACCTAAAAGTTTTATCGGAAAACTTCTTCACTCATATAATAATGAAATAGTGAAACAGTTTTCGTTGTTTGCATTGTTTTCAATGAACTTTTTAATAATTTTAGAATTATTACTGATTTTGCATTTGTTTGAAAAACTCTTTATTATTGATTTGTTATCACTTGTGTTAAGTCTTATATCGTCTTTCATTGCATTGGTTTTATCCAAACGTTTTGTTCGCCAAAGAAAATCAATTTTTATAAAATTAGTGTCGACTTCGCTTTGGATTTGGTCACTGTTCGCATGTTTGGCCAAATTTGTGATAATTTCGATCAGCAATAAAGACCAGTACTTGCAGTTAATCCGAGTTTTTGCATATTTTATACTTTTCTTAATATACTCGATATTAGCGTTCAATGAATTGGCAAATATTCTCAAACCGGTAAATATTTTACAATCATTTTATACTCTTTTCTTGATTTGAAATTCAATTTTTATCGTAAAATTATCGTCTGTTAATCATGTTTTTCAAAAGATAACACCTTGCAATTTTATCTTTAACTTTTTATTGCAATATTTGTAAGTTATTGTTATTTTGAATAAAAATTCAGTTTAGTTTCTAATAATAAGTAATTGAGGAAATCCATCAAGAACATTTCAATCTGGGTTTATAAGTCATTGGTTAATGACCTAGGAACAAT
This sequence comes from Edwardzetes edwardsi, assembly GCA_034693445.1. Classification (NCBI taxonomy): domain Eukaryota; kingdom Metazoa; phylum Arthropoda; class Arachnida; order Sarcoptiformes; family Ceratozetidae; genus Edwardzetes; species Edwardzetes edwardsi. The sequence goes on from JAQFXL010000401.1 coordinate 2,676, forward strand.
CATACATCAAATTATTTATACAATGCATTGAAGAATACATTTTTCTTCGATGACAGGAATGGGTTATAAACGGAAATAACTATTCGGTTATAATTTATTTGAGTCGAAAACAATTTTTTTTATTGACTAAAACTTTTGAAAATTTTATTTTATAGTCTTTGAAAAATGATTTTCTGTCAAAAAACTTCACGAAAATTACTCAATGGATGAATCAATTTTGAGTTTTAATCGAAATTTGCTTCAATTAATTACTTTATGCAACTAATGATAGTTTGGATCAAGTATTTTGTTTGAATGCTTACCTTTGTTACCTTGTTTAGAATTTAAATAAAGTTAACGGAGAAATTTTGTCGATAAAATTCAATGACATTGATTTTGAGTCTGAAATATCATGATTTTAATCAATCAATCATTTGAAATGACTTCACTCACGATTTCAAAAAATGATTATTAAAAGTTAATTATTAATTCAATTAAAAGATTTTCATCTATTAATAGACATTAAATTAACATTTTATTGAAGTGATAATTGAATGTTATTTTCATTTTAAGTTATATTTATTCCTGATTTTCATAACGATTTCAAGTTTTAAAATTTATATCTATAACTTCAAAAATAAGCAAGGTCTCTCTCTCTCTCTCTCTCTCTCTCTCTCTCTCTCTCTCTCTCTCTCTCTCTCTCATAAAAATGATTAGTAATTTACTTGAGTCGAAATATGAGCCACTTTTTAATTCTAAAGAAATAATTAGTTGACAAGAATGTGATAAAAGATAATTTCCTGATAAAAAGTAAAAATTAATTTATGTCTCTCTCATATCGACTGCAAAAAATGAGAAAATATTTGAAGAATTTCTTCTCTAAAAACATATCTCTGCAGACGATAGAGAAGTAAAAACACTTTTCTTTATTGAAGTTCTGGTTTTCCAAAAAACATTAATAATGAGAAGTCCTTCAGATAAATTTGATCGAAAAACAGGTCCTTTTTCTCCTAAAATAACCTGGCTATCAGTAACTGATTCTAAACTTAAAAGAGTGATATTTAATAGCTTAGAATTTGAGATTAAATTACTTTCTATTAATTATTACTTTGGGCTAAAACTCTGAGATAAAAACTTTTCTATTGATACCCATGACGTCAGTCAGCACTGAATAGAATTATATGAAATTGTTGAATATCTGAGTTAATGATAGTGTTTAAACTGGTTAAATTTCATCCTTATCAAGGTATTCCAGGAATGTGATGCAATAGTTTTCTCTTTTTTTGGATATTCCTAACGGATGTAAAATATCAATTGAAAGACAGGTCTGATGATAGGCCGTAGATTCTAAACATGTAATTAGCTTTCATTTGATTAAATGACTTTTATTTCACTGTCAATACGTTTAATATATATTTTTGTTTCATAAATGAATTGTCTATTAATACAATCGAGGATACACTTAAGAGTTATCACAATTCAATCTAATTGTAAGATAAAATAATTATCATTCAAAAACATAATGTGATTCTTATTTCAAATAAATTTAAGCCAATTGCTCTTGTATCTAATTGCTTGAAATCAAGAAAAAGACTCGATTATCGAGAATTGTAGTGCAAATCTATTAGTCTTTTCTTTCTAATCATTTTGTGAATTTATTTCAAGGTAATCTCATTAAATCAAATTATGATTCATGTTTTTCATGATTCATGTTATAGGCGAAGATTTCTGAACTGAACCGGTTATTTTGAATTAATTGAAAATGCGAGGAGTAAATCTAATTTTTCAAGATGAGAGAGAGAGAGAGAGAGAGAGAGAGAGAGAGAGAGAGAGAGAGAAAGTCAAGTATCAATCACTAATATTTGAGAGAATATTCTGCAATTTCATTGTCAATCTATTATCAAAAGTCACCCACAATTGGAAACTTTCTCAATATTTTTGTTATAATTATCTCAATTACTCAACACTTGAGTAAATTTAAAACTAAAATCTGAGCCAATTATGTAACAAAATGAGGGAAAAAACTAAAAATTACATAATTTTGAATAAAGAGATCATTAACTTTAAAATTGAAACAAATGCTGAACAGAAGCCCATTATATAAATAGTAAATTATTTTCTAAACAAATAACATTAAAATTTATTTGGGAATATCCTGTGAAAAGTAATGCAATTTGTTGTCGAAGTTCTTTTTCTTTGCCTTCAAATCATTTACTAATAATAATATTTTAGAAAAAGACAACAAAATGAAAAAAAGGCGTTTAATTCAGTTTTTTTTATGAAAACAATGTAATGAATATTTTTCTGGAATTTTCATTCTTTCAATCAAACGAAAAGTAACCCATCAATAGAGAGATACTTTTGACATTTCAATAGAAAAATGTTTTGACGCTTATAATGATATTTCTTAGTAATTGTTTGGATATTTTACTTGAAAAGCAATAATTAATAGTTTGAATGCAAAGCAATCATTTATTGCGATATCTTTTACATCAATACTTTCATTGAAGACATTTTTGTAAATATTGGGAAATTCTTTGGAAATTTGTAGGAAACAGTAGGTCTGAATGTTTGGACAGAAATCAAAATGATTGTCAATTTAAAGCCTACATATCGTGTGCGGGCGTATACTATAATCTGTAGCAATTGTATTATCAGATCCGAGTAATTTTGGGTTAGGAATTCGCCATCCTATTCAAAATAAACATGATAAATAATGTTAATAATCTGGTCGTAAAAGTTCTATTAAAATCCAATATTTATCTAAAGGGCCTCTAATAGAGGAAAGACATAAATAATCCTAACTTATGAATGAGAAGCACAGAATTTGTTACGAAATTAGCCGAAATATTCGTGAAATTGTCAGAAAATTGTTAAACTAATGAAATTTTCTCGAACCTTACGCTCCATTTTAGGCGTAATGTATTGAATTTGAGTTCAAAATAATTTAATAAATCATTTCCGAAATTATTGCAAATTTTTCCTCTTTTCAAACAATAATAGCAAATATTCTTGAATTTTGTGACTCATTACTAAAACAATCTATAATTGTCTGAAATAGTGTTCAAAAGTATCGAAATATGGGTCGACTATTGAACTCGAAGACCATATCTTAAACCAAAGAGATGAGACGCCAACACCAATAAATCAAATCAAATATTTGCGAAATTATAGCTCACTTTTATCCAAAGCAACATTCAGTTGGTTTTTCCAAATACTTAAAAAAGGCTACAAAACTCCATTGGAGCTGAACGACCTAGGACAATTACCTAATGTAAAATTATCTGTCTATTCTACTGATTATAATTTTTCATTTTCCGTATTTATGTTTATTAATAGGAGGAGACATCTGAGCACCAGTTCACACGATTCATAACGTCATTACCTGATCGAAAGGTTGAAAATTTTAGCATGCTCCAAAATCTATTTGTTTTCTCAAAAGATCCGTTGATTTTTATCAGTTTAAAATCGAGTTTATTTATTAAAGGAATAATTTTAAAATTGATTCCTAACAGAACTGCACTCCAGTCAAACTATGGCTGTGCTATTGGAGGACGTATTGGAGTTCATTAGCTGTGGGCGCTGTAATCAAGATATTTGCCGATCTGTTTGGTCTATTCGGACCGCTTTCTATAGATTTCATAATCAGTTACGTCAACGAAACTCAAATAAAATTAGAGAACAATTATGAGGAGCCCATAGACTCGCAATACTATTGTATAAAGTGGTCTCAATTCCTGAGCAATGGCTATGTTGTTGCACTAATTGTGCTCTTGGCTACACTACTTCAGAGCACTTTCTCCAATAATTTCAATCATTTAGTCATTGCTGAAGGAATTCATTTGAAAACAGCACTTAATGTAAGTGTCTTTCAATTTGATTGAACCGCAAATTCAATATTTATTTAGATTTTCTTTACTTATATAAAAAAATAAACAAAATTTTGTCTTTTATTTAACGATTAAATGCTATTTATTTTTATTCTTCTCATTATATCAATCACTGAAATAATTATTTGTCTGTTTCTTTTGAAACTAGTGTCTCGTTTATGACAAAACACTCAGAATGACTGTACAATCGGGTGCTGATATCGGGTCTACGGTTAATCACATGTCTATCGATTCATACAATTTATTTATGGTATTAATATTCAATTATAACCAAGAATTATAACAATTTTAATCCCATTATTCTTATAGTTATTCTCAATGGGCCACTACTTATGGGCAGTTCCTCTCAAAGTAAGGGCTTTTGAAAGTCATATCTAAAGAATGGGTTATCTTAAGTGTGATTAAGACATATAATTTCGAGTTATTACAAAATGATTAGATAATTAAGAAAACACTTATATTTTAATGACTAATAACTCATTAAACAAAACAAATATCATTAATAGTATTATTTTTTCGATTATTCTGTGCCATAGATGATAGTCCTGCTATACCTCATGTATTATCATTTGGGTTACAGCGCGATGATAGGCGCGGCCACAATCTATGTGTTGGCTCCACTCCAGTATTATATCTCTAGGAGCCTATCAAGAATCCAGGAAGAAGAAATGGTATTTTCTCTCTCACTTTAATCTCTTGATTACTCTTGTTCAAATTCTTTGAACAAACAAACCTCGAAATTCTATAATCTTGGTCTAATTCCTGCACTCTTACGAATAGAAGAAATGTTTTTTATAAAATTTACTTAATTTTTAGGACATTTCTGACGAAAGGCTAAGGAAAACAACAGAACTACTGATGGGAATAAAGTTCCTGAAACTGTTGGGATGGGAACTCCTTTTTGCCCAATCAGTCAAAGATATCAGAGAAAAAGAATTAAAACTTCTCAAAAAGGACGCCATATATGTTGCACTTAATAGTGAGCTTAATCACCAAGCTTACTTATTAGGAAAATATCTAAAACAATTTGTTAGCATTCATAACTCAGGGCTCATCAGTTATGGTGACTTTGGTGACATTCGCTCTGTTCCCATATATCGAGGGCCAACCTCTGACAGCAGCCAAAGTGTTCACAGGCCTAGCCTTGTTCAATCAATTGACTGTTCCTCTTTATATCATACCAGTGGTAAGTCTACAACTATTTTGTCACTAATTAGTAACTAAATAATAGTTGTAATGATGTTGAAAATTATGCTCTTTGTAACTTTAATGAAACATGGTAAACTTTTTAGGAAAATTGATTATATCAAGAGAATTGCTTTAGTTATTGAATTTCTCTATTAAAAGGTGATTCCAATTATGATCAGTGCTGTGGTTAGTACTAAACGTTTGGCTAGATTTCTATCGGGACCAGAGGTGGATCCAGACATTCCGTGGCGAACAAAGACATCGACCCTTCAAAAGCGAAACACAGTTCTAATTAATGACGAATATTATTTGAGAAACGACTCGAAGTCCAGTTTCGATGCAAACGAATCTCATCTTCTGATCAATAATTGCGATAATAAACCAAAAACTCAGACGAAGTGCAGAAAAATCAGTTCCCATTCAATGTGTTGTAATGAAGACATGTGTGTCTCCATAAGAAATGGCTCATTCACTTGGGGTTCAGACGATAGTGCAATACCAGTGCTCGACAACATCAATATAACAATACCCAAGGATAAACTTACTTTGATTGTGGGTTCTGTAGGCAGCGGTAAGTCATCTCTTTTGGCTGCAATTATGGGCGAAATGATAAAAATCAACGGCGCTATCAATTGGTGTCAATTGAATGCATTTGTTGGATACGTTGGTCAGAATCCATGGCTTATCAATACTACACTTCAGGACAACATAACATTTGGCTATCCATTCATTAAGAAACGCTACGACAAAGTGATTAAAGCCTGTGCTCTACAGACAGACATTAATATTCTGCCCAATGGTGATATGACTGAAATAGGGGAACGGGGTATCAATCTGTCTGGTGGTCAAAAGGACAGAATAGCGTTGGCCAGAGCTATTTATTCCCCGGCAAATACATTGATATTAGACGACACACTCTCAGCATTGGACCCGATTGTAGGCAATCATGTGTTTGAGTTTGCAATCAAAGTAAGTTTGGTCTTTTTGACGCAGATAGTGATATAGCTAAAATCAGTTGAAATTTACTCGTATCTCTTAATTGTCATCGGAGTTCTCAATTGAAATTTGCACTCTCTAGTTACGAAGTTTATGTTTGAGCGCAAATTTCAATTGAGAACTCCGATGACAATTAAGAGATCCGAGTAAATTTCAACTGATTTTAGCTTTAACTGCAAGGAAGTGACCATTCAGTGACACATACTTTTATTCATAATACTGAAGACATTTTACTCTAAACCCGATTCATATTTTCTTTAAGAAACTACTGATTGCACAAAAACGGACTGTAATTCTGGTGACACATAAGTTTGAGTACTTGAATCACAGCAACCATATTATTGTTGTCGAGTCGGGAACTATCAAACACTCCGCCTCTTTCACTCAAATTGAGAGCAAAGACCCCAATCTGTTCGCCTATTGGACTAAAGTGAGGCAAAAAGAAGAGGAAATGCGACAAAAGGCCACAATAGAGGACTGCGGAACCACTAAAGAAAGGCATAAATTAGTGAGAATGCTCTCCAATAAAGTGGGATGTCGTGGATCAGTTCCTATAACTATACCTAAAGTCAAACCAAAGCGAAGACAAGTTTCGTTTAATAGGTATTTCAGATTAATTTTCAATTGAAATATATTTTGAATTTTTGTTCGCTCTTCAGACAAATAAGTCACGACCCGTCCAGTCCCCTACCCTGTCACGACTGGACTGATAATGACGAACATGACTTATGCGGTTCACAACCAGACGATACAATTCCCAACCGACCGCTGACACCATTTAGAAGAATGAATTCAATTGATTCGGTTAACTCGAAGTCAAGTTTTGCTAATTCTTCGCAACTGTCATCCAGTGCTGAGTCGACATTCCTTTGGACCAGACCTACCATTTCGAGATTGAATTCACGAACGTCTGGGTATTCAATAACTGGTAACTCAATCAAAGAGGAGGACGAAGAGGAAGTGGACGAAATCAAAAAGAAAGATGAGTCGGATGATGAAAGTGAGCCAAAGCTTGAGGACGACATATTTGACAAACCTGTAAGCTTGGATACAATGTTTTGATTTGAGCAAGCTCGAATTGAATTTTCGTTTAGTATCCTCACGAAAGGACTTCCAGTTTGGCGACTGTCCGCCTCATGAATGATGAAAAACGCGAAACGGGTTCCATATCGAAGACGGTTTATTTGTCATACTTTAGAAGCTGTTCCCTATGTCTGTCCTTCACAGTACTTGTGCTGATAATCTCAACGCAAGCTTTCAAAGTGTTGTCCGACTTTTGGTTGACTCAATGGTCTAAGTCTGAGACCAATGACGACAATAAACTCGAATATTATATCAAAGGCTATGCAATACTGTCTGCGATTACAATAATTATATCTCTGATAACAAACCTGTCCTCTCAACTGACATCACTTCGAGCTGTGCGTCAACTTCACGCTCGAATGCTTGAAACTGTCGTCCGGTGTCCACTCAAGTTCTTTGATGTCACCCCTTTGGGCAGAATTATCAACAGATTCTCCATTGATATGAATACAATCGATAAGGTATTGAGATGGCTGTCCTTTCTCATAAATCTTAAGATTGCACTACACAATTTACCATGTTGATTTATTTAAAAATTTGATTTTAAACAGAAACTTCCGATAGCACTGCCGGTATTGCTTCGGTTTCTATTCCTATGCGTGTCGGCGATTATAGTGGACATCATAATAACGCCATACTTTTCGTTAGCAATCGTTCCGATTCTTATATTCTATTATTTCGTTCAACACTTCTTTCGGTTCACATCCCGAGAGTTACAGCGTTTGGACTCAATTACAAAGTCTCCCATATTTTCACTTTACAATCAAACCATCGATGGTTTGACAACAATTCGAGCCTTCAATGAAGAGCTCACTTTCACTGACAAAATCTATGAATTATTGGATCAGAATAATATTTGTTTTCTAATGGTCAACTCGGCCAATTGTTGGCTTGGTAAGATTTTAATTGGACAAGATTAATTGAAAAATATTCTCATCAATTCTGACAGGCATTGCATTGGATTATTTGGGAGGAGTTATACTATTCTTCGCCACAATTAGTTCAGTTTGGGCTGCAATTCATTTGAATATGAGTCCGGCTTATGTAGGAATGGCGATGACCTACACCTTACTCGTTCCCATTTATCTCAATTGGTTGGTCAGGAATTTGGCGTCACTTGAAATGTATATGAATTCTGTTGAAAGAGTCGAAGAGTTTATGCATTTGGAAACTGAGGACCAAAAGGTGTTTCCCATCGAATGTCAGTATAATTGATAATTTTGTTCGTATTTTTCAATTTTTCCTCTCAAATGATAGCCATTCCTAATGATTGGCCCAAAAATGGAGGAATAAATTTCATTGACGTCTGCCTTAAGTATGAATCGAGTGCTGAGCCTGTCATCAAAAGCGCTAGTTTTCAGATAAAGCCGGGCGAAAAGGTATGGCTTTTCATCTTTCAGTTAATAAGTTGTTTAAATTGAAACACTATTTATAGGTTGGGATCTGTGGGCGCACTGGTTGTGGCAAATCTTCACTAATGAATGCATTGTTCAGATTGAATAACGTATCAAATGGTAAAATACTTATCGATGACATAGATATTAGAGGAATACCGACTCATTTGCTCAGAAGCAAACTGTCCATGATTCCTCAAGATGTCGTCTTATTCTCAGGAACTGTTCGGTAAGTTTAGTCAAATAATTGAATATTTCATCAGTAAAATGATCTTTGAACTGATCTTTGAACTGACCTTTAAACTGACCTTTGAATTGATCTTTGAACTGATCTTTGAACTGATCTTTGAACTGATTAGAGAAAACTTGGATCCGAATAACCAGATATCAGACCAACAGATTTGGTCTGTTTTGTCGCAATTGAATCTGAATAAAAGCATTGAATGGCTCGACGAGTCCATCGCTGAAGAAGGTTTGAGTCTAAGCGCTGGACAGCGCCAACTCTTGTGCATAGCTCGGGCTTTGCTCCGCGAATCTCCGATTCTTATTATGGATGAGTCGACCTCTTCTCTCGACGAAGAATCGGAACAAATATTATTGGATCTGATATTGAAAACAAACAAAACTGTTATATCGATTGCACACAAAATATCTAATATTTTAAATTACGATAAGATTATTGTCGTCGATAAGGGACTGATCGCTGAAATCGGTTCACCAAAAGAGCTCATCCATAAAAAGCACTCGATTTTCAATTCGCTGTTATTTAAACAGAAAAGAAAATGAGCATGAACAATCATTTTTGCCCTTCATCAGATCTAATCTACCCTGAAGTTTAAAAAAAGCTTACCATTAACTTATCATTAACTTATCATGATCAAGCCTGGATTGACATTATAAACTTGCAATTTTCAATTGCAATCTCATTCTAATTATTATTTATTGAATTAACATTTTGTAAAAAGCAATCAAACGTTGCATTAAATAACTTGTTTTATACATCTATTTGTTGTCGACTGTAAGTGAAGGTGAAAAATGTGCGCATTTAATACCAAGTAATTCTTCAAATTGTATCAAGGTCAGTCTATTCATTAACTCAATAAAGTTTTCGGTTATGTTAACAAAAAATTGTTTCAAAGTTACTCTAATCAAGAGATGCAAAACTCATTCTAGATAATTAGCTAAATGTTGAAAGAGCAACAACCTCTTGGACAAGTAGCTTCCTTTTCTGAGCTCCACAGTGACTGTCCTCATGAGTGATGGCCGCAAATATTCAATTCAATTCATTTCTAATCAAATAATTATAATAACAATAAATAGGTTTCAATAGAATCAAAAAATTCTTTACAATAATTATACAGATTTTTACAGATATTTGTTGTCTTAAAATAGTTTACAATAGCTTTCAGTCATATTTTTCGTCAGTTTTAACACTTTTTTACTAATAATTAAAATAAATAAATAAATTCTCAAATTATGTAAAAATAATTCCAAAAAACTATAGAACTTTTGAAAACAAAATCAAATATTTTGTTGAAAATAATAACTTTATATACATTTGTATTCTTTCAGACCTTAAATATTAGTTAAAATTGTTAACAATTATTACTAAATAATGAGTTGAGTAATGATTTTCTCGATAATTGTTTGAATTATAAACAAAATCAATGATAAAAATAAATAACGAAAAGACAGTAATTTTTGTACAAAAACTATGGCTTTGAGTCAAATCTGAAGAAATTGTTGTGATTTGTCTAACAATGGCTTTGATTCGAGAAAAGTACTACAGAAGTGATTAAAACCTCAGTTGTTATTACAGATGAGTTTAGTCTGAGGCGGGTATTGACTCATAAACTGATGGCACGCACTTCGAGTCACTTGTGAACACTCTCTTAGGTCCAGATAAAGAATATTCGGACACTTCTTTAGATGAATGAAACTCATGTCTGAAATATTAGTACAGGCGCTCAGCTTTAGGTAAGTCAGGTCTTTGGCTCTGGCCGTCGCCAACACTCCGATCCCCTGAAAATCAATTGAAAATATAAATAAATGAAGAATTAAAGGAAAGAGTGAGGGCTAACCATATCTGTTATTTTATTACAGTTGGAAAAGTCAACTCTTTTAAGGAACGGCAGGTTATGTGTAATCAAACGAATCGTTTTGTCAGAAATATTTGAGCCTTAAATCCAATTAAAGTAAAAATGAGTTTCAAAATAGTGTTTAAATTGTATGACAATTACCACAGAGTTTTATTTCCGACAAAAACCTGAGTCGTGTCTTAGACTCCATAAAACCAGGTCTCGAGTCAATGGGTGCCGACAACAGGTCTTGCATTATATCGTCATCAAATGAGTCAGACCAGGACAGATCCAAAAACCCGAGTCGAGGACAGTTACATGTGGCCAATGCGGACACAACAGATGCGGGACAGCCTACTAGTGATAAAGACTCCAATTGTGGTAAACGACAAATCAACCAATAAAGTTGACGTCGGCTTATGTTAGTCCAGGAAAGGTCGAGATGTCGGGGCTGTCGTCTGACGATTCCGATTAAAATAAATGAAGTGATTCTCTTCTCATTCATATCTAAATATCGCCACAGTTTTGGTTCCATCGAAAAGGCTATAAATGTTTGAATATTTCCATTCAATTGAAAGGATTAAATCAATTTACATACCATTCCATTGTTTGCAGACAAGCATACAATTGAGTAAATCCTGTTTAGACAAATGTTCCATAACAGGAACCACAACATCCCTTTCTTGGTATAAATTGTCGGACAACTTGTTTCGAAATTTCCTCAAATATTTGTGTTTGGCTTTCAATCGTTCCTTTCGGACACTGTTATTGTTTGTGTCGTTTGTGTCCTCATCGCAGTCATCGTCCGACTCATCTGATTCTTCAGATTCAGATACATCACAATCAAGAGGCGCAGGTCTTACCTGAGAAGAGAAGTGCCATAAAATTAAACAAAACATATGAAAAAACAGTTATAGCTTATAACTGACCACATATTTAGGTCTCACTAACTCTCGTTGAGGTTGGATCTGATCCACAATCTGAGTGAAAGCACTGCCATTTGTCTGTTTAGTATCACAGGTTTTCTGCACACACTGTGCCACTTCATTGACCACTTCCTCGTCATCAGTGGACTCGTCGTGTATTTCCTTTTTGATTGGAGTGGAGTTCTGTTTCGTTTGATCCCTATTTAGACTAAAAATATTTTGTGTCGTCGATGACGACATCGAAACGGAAGGACAGGGACTCAAACTTTGAGAGTTTTGATTTGATGACGAGCTTGAAGTCGATGAACAAGAATTGGATGAACAGCTACTGCTTTGTGTACTAATAGATGAGGTACTGGTTGTTGCTGTGGTCTGAGATCCATTAGATTTACTCGACCTTTTCGAACAATTAGATCCGAATCGAACCGACATTTCCGAAGACTTCTTTAAACCTAAGACCGAAAATATTTTCCAGTTTTTTCTCATAACAAGAATTTGTTGAAAAGTGACAAACCTTTTAGACTTTTAAAGAGTCGATCCCTTGACGTTTCATTTCTTTTCTTAGGATTCATAAGAGCTGCCAATCCCTTGACTTCTGGCTTATTATTATTGACACTAAAAGTACTGCTTTTGTTGGAAATATTGGAAATACTAGTGGAAGGACTTGTCATTTGTTTCAAGCCTTGAGTCAAGAGTGGAAATCTAGCACAGGATCGGACGTGTGCTGACGCAGAACTGTGGCCAATCAGAGAATACGGTTTCGACAGATAACTGGGCGATCCATTGTGACCATCTGTCGGACTGGAACTACTACTGTTATCAGTATCTTCGCGTTCGTTGTCTAATGAAATGTTACTATTATTACAGATATTGTTATTAATATTGAGATTCTTGTGGTTTTGTCGCCGACTACTGTCCTCTTCATCATCACTGGTAGGCGGAGAATCATCGCCAGAAAGTCGCGATTTCTTTTCGGGCGGCTCTGATTCAACGCATTCTAAATGGTTGTCCTCTTTCTTAAGTTGCGAACAATTATTAGTAATGAAAGGGTTTGGCTTTAGTTTCTGGTATTTGCTATTGTTTTTGGAGCCGGTTTTGACACAACGGGGACACTCCCAAGAATTGGGCAAATCTTCGTTTATGTTTGCTGTCAAACAAATGATAAAAAGGTATTAAAACCAAATTTTGGACTAAAATTCGATTCATTAGTATTTTTATACAAACCATTAGATGCGGAAAATTGTGGGAATTTCTCATTCAAACAGAACGGGTGAACGATTTCCCAACACTGGGAGCACTCCATTAGAGAAGAGGCCGTCTCATCACTGATGGAAGGGTCGACAAGTTTCTCCCATCCGTCGCGACCGCAGATCATACAACAGGCCGTATGCGGTAATACTGGTGCTAAACATTGGCGCGCAATACACGACTGTTTCATACGACCTGTTTTTTGGACAAATGTTGTCAAAAAGGGATATTATAATAGTGTTTGCATTTGAAATACCGGGTCCTCCAAACTTTTTCATGTCTTTACAGAAGTGACATTCGCCGCAGTCGGCTCTCAGACAAGAATCACATTTCTTACATCGGGTGCGCCTACGACGGGACGAGTCGTTTGAATTGGATTTGTTTGTGGTTCCGGCACCGGTTGAGACAGTCATCTTTTGGTTGATAGGAAACGATGACTGAGTCGAAGAGTTAACCATTTTGTTGACAAATGATTCGCTCTGAATAGCTGTCGAGTGAAAACCCGACGGCGGAAGTGCTGTCGAGAACGTTCGAATAGTCTCATTGACTGCCAGAGGAGAAGAACTCCTCTTCAGTGAAGAATTAACGAAAAAATTGGCAAAATTTTGTTGAGATTGAGTGGATGTTGTCGTGAAATTGGGTCCGAAATTATGGTTCAACTCATTCATTGGCTTTTTGTCCATTAAATTCGTATTTGAGTTATGGCTGAACTGATTGGCGATCGGTTCCGAAGAGAAGTCTTTTTGTGGAAACGATGTATAAGTGGTTTGAGTAGAGTTTGTCATCTGATTTATCATTGGATTACAGCTTGAGATCAGTGGTGGCGGCGGTGGTAGTGATGAAGACATATATCCGACAGACATGGGAGGCGGTGCTATTTGAGGAGATCCTATTGAACCAATATTATGTGTATTTATAATAGGAGTGAAGGGCTGGAAGTGATTGACACCTGTCTGAGCGATAAGACCCGCAAAAGAACTCGGAATCAAATCCTAAATAAGAGGAATAAATGTAAGAAAAACAGAATTCGACAGAAAATTTTGATTTAAGACCTGATTTATTGTCGAACCGGAGCTAATGGTGTACTGATTCGAAGATATGGGTCGAGTGGGTGGTGACTCTGGTCTGACGGGAGCCGTCACTGCTGTCTCTTTAGCTCGCATTTGGTGTTTAAGTGCAAAGGACGGGTGTTTTATTTGTCTCAACTGAGATGTTAGCGATTGACCGCTCATTAGTTTCTTTGACCAAAACAAAACGGGACGGCCTGTCACCGCTTTTTGATGTATATCAGTGCTGTGCTCATCGATTAGTATCTGTGCGTCGTTTAACAGGGCTTCGGCCGACACTATTAGTTCGGGTAACGACCGCTTATTTGGAGGAAGTCTTTGTAACCACATTATTATTGCCTTCAGACCCGACAATTCCAATGGCGTTAAGTTAACGCTAGATTTGAATGTCGGCGCCGACGGACTCATCAAAGGTTTGGTTTCTTTAATCAAATGAAATCCAATGAAAACTGTAGACAAAAATCAGATTTCATTCCAATTCTTACCATTATTTTCAATGTCCTTAACTATAGTGACTCCGTCTTCGTTGCACTTCAAGTGATTCTTATTCATAAGACAGTAGACATATCGGGCCAACACATACCAGAGTACTTCAGTATAGAAGGGATAGCGGAATTTACCTGGCACCTTTGTTACGTCCTCGACCTGAGCGACGCGTAACTGTTTCTCAATACTGAATGAGTGGAGAAAATTGCCGCCAAAGACCAGTGAGTCGTCGGGTGTGAAGACTGCGTGTATCCAACCGGTGGGAATGAAGAAAGTGTTACCCTCCTCCAAATGAATCCGAGCGCACTGTTCAACAGTGTCGCCAAAGAATATATCCGACTGTTTACCGGACAGAACCCATTGTTCGTATAATTGAATGTTTCGTTCTGTGGGTGGTATTAGCCAGAACACTTTCTTCCCTTTAAGAATGTGATACCACACCGAAGTGCCCCCGAAGTCAATGTGAAAGTCTGTATAACAGCCCTTAACACTCATTAGACAATACCTTAAGAATTAATCAATTGATTAAAGCAAATATCCAATCGATTCAATCGATTAATTGAATTACTTTTGAACTTTTGGATACTTCATGTCTTCGATACTATTTGTCCCTTCAGTTTGCGATTGTTTCAAATGTTTCGGCCAAACCTTAACACACATTCACATCAAATGACTGGAAGTTATTTCAAGACAAACAAAGAAAGACACAAAAGGAAGGGAAGACAAACAAATGTTAGACGAATGAGAGACAAACCCAATCAATCCAATCGACTTGTTTGACAATATGTGGAGAATCGACAAACTGTTCCAGTTTTGTATGACTAAACTCAAGGCTTATGACATTAAGAAGACGCTTGCGATCCAAGTCTTCATAATAAGCGCACCACTCCTTCATAGTCATTGTGAAGTCCCGCTGTGTCTGAACATCCATAACATCCAACACACGGCGAGAACCGACACATTCCTTAACTTTAGACACATTGAAGGTCTGGTCCGGGATTTTCATTCCTAAACCTATTAGAGTGACAAACAAAGGGACAGACCATTAGAATACTGTTCAGAGATTTGAAGAGAATGTATTCAATTGGTTGAAACTAACCCTTCATTTGCTTAACAATAATGGGTTTTTCGAATCCGTTTTGTTGAATGAAAGCAATGTTTAGCTCATCGCCGGTCATCTCTCGGATAAAATCGAATTTTTCCGCACTAAACGACTCAGAGGTCAGCTTCTCGTCGACATCGAAGGCTCGACCACCGAACAGCAGTTCCTCGTCGTCTGCATACTCTTCAGTATATCGACGCCGTTCGCGGACTCTCTGCAAATGGTAGACAACAATGGATTGAATAACAGATAAAATGAGTAATTCGTAAACCAATTGATTGGACACAGAATTTGATTCAAGTTTTCACCAAAAAATCATTTATTTTTAACGTAAACTCCGATTCAATTGGTTTTAAAATTCAAATAAAACTAAATCAATGGAAATGAGTACAGACCAGTCGACGGCCCGAATCTTTGTGCTGTTCTGTCATTTAGCCGCTAATCTAGAGTTGATGTGTGTCCCACACCTTTCCCAACGTTTCCCTCAATTTAAAACTGGTTTAAATGATGTGATTTTTGATCAGTTGTCTAATTGTTTGCTAAGAACTGCTGTTATTGTCAGACATTTCTATTTATGTATTGTTTGTATTAAAAGCCAAACAAAAACTTCAACTCCTCTATGAGTCGGTCAGACATCTATCAGTTCAAACAGAGTTAAAGCACTAAATTCTGACGTATCATAGAATACAACTTAATTTTATAAAATCCTAGCTTGCTAGTTTCCCAAAATAAAGATATCATATCAAAGTTTATTTGATTTTACGAGACAAGGTTTTGAGATTAAACATCTTGTTGAGTTTTTTGTCACTAAATCTTGCTTATTAACTTATACATCTACGTCAACTAATTTGTATACTGTTTTAGTTATGTTTAACAAAGTATTAAATGTTACAAATGAGATGGCGTTACGCTCTAATAATAAGGTGTTGTCACAGATTCACAATAAACGTTACGACAAAATCAACTTTATTTGAGACCTTCATTGCAATAATAGAATCGCATTTCATTGGAAAACATTAAGATTCGTAATGTGAGCAAAACTCCCCTAAAAGATAAGCAATTTTACATAACGTTATAACTTATAGAATGAGTCACTCGTCATAGTGTACTTCAAAAACTACATTATGAAAGAAATGGTCACTTATTCTTCCCCTAAATAATAGAATCAAAACCTTTAAATTTAACCAAGACCTAAATTATCAGATTCCCAGACAAAACCTAATGAAAAGGTGAAAATTTATGTTTTGAATGATAGTAATTTTGAAATTAATTTGATGTGAATCGAAAAATTGTTGATGAAAAAGAAGTTTTCTCCTGGTTAGTTCACTCATCAAATTTGTAACGTTGTGTGTGGATGAGGTCAAAGTGGAAGCGCTGTTGAATTTTTGTCTTCATATTCAAAGGCCTAACGATTTATATGTAAATAGAGTTCACGAATACATTGAGTTCTAAAACACACAATAATTACAAAATAATATTAATTTAAATGTTATTCAATTGGTTTGTATATAACGTGTTGTCCGCGAAATACACTTGAATTTAGTTTAAGAGTCGAGTGTTTCACCCGAAGTGACCAAACGTTTAATCGTCTAATTGTTTGTGTTTTTGTGTCTCATTTGTTATCTAATGTTTGAAAAGAGCCGTAAAATAAACACTGAATTTACTGTCAATTGATTTGAGTAATAGTTTCCGTTGCAGTCGTTTATTAAATATGTGTTTTGTTTGGCTTTGAATTACATTTAATTAAAACTCAATAAACACATCGTTTAAATAGACTCCAGTTATGAGTGTTTTGGCTTAAAATATGTTTTAATTGAATCTAAAGTTCAAATTACAATTTGTGATCAAATTTAACGGTAATTATGTTTTTGTTTGAAATGCTTTTATTGTTTTTCCTCTCAATTTATTTATTCATTTTAAGTGATTTTTAGTTTATTAGTATTTATATTAATATTCACTTTTGAATTGTGTGAATGACTTGAAATTTATTTTCCAATCCATTTGTTTATGTCTACTGTCTATTGAACTGATTTAATGCAATTTAAATCAGTTGCAAGTTTATACTCAAATGGTTTTCATTTTTATAGTTTATCTAATTATTCAATCCGTGGATAAAATTATTTTTGATTTTTGTTTATCGCTTGTATTGAAAGTTTGAAACACCTCTTAGTTTGCGTTCAATTGAAGAATAGATGAGAACTACAGTCAAACCTTTTTATACTAGACTTAAATCTAATTGAATTGTAATTAAATTTACTAAAAATACAGTTAATTAGTATTTCAGAGGTTTATGTTTAGATTATACCTAAAATTAAAGGTCTTATTGTATTGATTGCTGTCCTCGAGTTCTAACCCTTATGTTTAGCCAACCGTTGATTGAAATGTCTGTTAAGTTTGAAATAATTGTCGCTTTTCTCCACTTAATTATAATACTTAGAATACGTTCACAATATTGAGTCCAATGTTTTGTTTGAATCACTTTTTGAATCATTAATTTATTTCTTTGATTTGTATTTCAGATTATTTGATACTCGACTCCAAAGACATTCAAATAGACTCCGTATTGAAGTCCTAAAAGTTTTGTTTACCTCTAATTAGTTGTAGTTTTCTCTATATTTGTGTCGAGAAACTAGTGTTTCAATCCGATGGAAGTGTCGTCTATGAGAAGACATTTGCCTGAGTTCTCGTCAGAGACACCGAAAAAGACTGCAAATAATCGCAACTCTAATAACAGGTCGACGACAGAAATGGAGACAATATTCGATAAGTCAGAAATGGATCAGTTGTTGATCGACGCCAGGAATGAGAAACAAAAGTTTGAGACTATTGTTCGTCAACTTCGGGATCAGTTAACGATGGCTGAGCTCGAAGTAAAGAAACTGAGGGAACAGTTAGTGTTTACCGAAAGTGATTCCAAAGAAGAGATAAATAAACTGATGACTCAAATAAAGTTCTTTGAAATGAAGTGCAATGAGTTTCGATACACAAACGATCAGTTGATTAAGAAATTGAAATTCGCTGAACAAAAGGCAATGGATAGCGAACTGTCCGCTCAAAGACATGCTGAGGACAGAAAACAATTGATAGCACAGCTGTCGGACAAGAGTCGACTGTTGGCAGAACTCGAGTCAAGTCTGGCCGACAAACAACAAGAAATCAAACAATTAGATGAGAAGATGGCCGCAGAACGACAAGAGTGGCAACAGTTTCAAACCGATCTGCTGACCACTGTTCGGGTGGCAGAAGAGTTCAAACAGGAAACGATACTCGAGTGCCAGAAACTGAGACAAATCAATAGAGACTTGGAGACAAAGTTAGCAGATCTGGAGGTAAAACACATTTATACCACTGTTTCCACTGATTTTCTTCACATTTCTAAGTCATCAGATTTGTGTCCATTTAATTGTGTGAATAAATCTTGGACAAATGTGTTTCCATTCTTTTCTAACCCATTCCTCTCGAAACTAATGCTTTGATTGCATGACAATCATCGATTGATCTTGATAAGATATTGCCTTTTTCTTCAATAATGAACTCTTTTTAATCCGATTAATAGATTTTAAAACTTTAGTTATTCTCTAATTAATAGTAAATTTTGATTATTATCTCTGAATAACAGTTAATTCGCTTTTTGTTTCTCTTTCTGTTCGTTTAATTTCGTTTTGTTTCCTGTTTTTGGGTTCAATCGATTGAAATCAAAGTCTTATCTGATTTTCAATTATTTGTTTGTTTCGCAAGAATTTTGTTTTTATTGATTGTCTTAATCAGCGATTAAACTGAACTTAGAGTTAGTTTTAGTGTCAGTCAATCAGTACGTATTTGAATCAAATATTTACTCTTC
>JAQFXL010000402.1:0-21950 GCA_034693445.1 Edwardzetes edwardsi
TTAAGTGCAGAGGTCTGACCTTTTTTGGCGGTCGTCCGACTAGTG
Source organism: Edwardzetes edwardsi (assembly GCA_034693445.1). NCBI lineage: Eukaryota > Metazoa > Arthropoda > Arachnida > Sarcoptiformes > Ceratozetidae > Edwardzetes > Edwardzetes edwardsi. The sequence continues at coordinate 46 of JAQFXL010000402.1, forward strand.
GAAGCAGAGGTCAGTTTTCGTTTACTTGTCCGACGGGAAGGGGTTCGGAGAATATTTGTTTCGTTTATATCACTTTTATTATAAATAAAATAAATTTTATATTAAATGAAAGTTAAAAAAAATCTTACGATTGAAGGAATGCCGCCATTTGTTTGGCCGAATCCATAATATAATTCATTATATCGTTGTGGGCGTCATCCAGTCCCTTCTTTTCCAGAAGAGTTTTATCGTTGGTCTCCCCTTCGATGGTAAAATAGTCACCGTTTGTGGTGAAGGAACCCATTCTCGAAATGCAATCAACAATAAAACAAAAAAAAGTATTGAAAACTAATTAAATATTTAAACGTTTGACGACTGAATGAGACCTCTTTAAGACCTCTTTGTGTAGATATCAGGTTATTTACCAATCAATTATCAAATAAGAGTTAGGTTCTAGTCATACGTTATAAGAATTCTTGAAACTCTTACTTATGATTGGTTCTCACAAACAGTGATCAAGTTGAAAAAATGGGCAAGGTTATACTTTAAAGTTTATTCAAATAAATGAATCACTACTTATGATAAATAGTAGACTGAAGACAATCACAATACACTCGAATGCCGTTATAATCAACATCCTATATAATCCATTTTCCTTTATAATCAACATATTCTAGATTCAAAATCCACTTCAATAGACATTAATGTTAAAAATAGTCGCTTATAATCAACAGATTCTTAAAACCAATCGTCTTCATTATAATGGTATTCGAGTGTAATTATGGTTTCAATTTTCAAGTCTTAGTTTTATAAATGAGAAGATTATGAATAAAAGTTAGGGTAAAGAAACATATTTTCCAATCGTTTCATCATTTTTTACATCAAATTGTGAGACATTTGTCATTGACTTGAGTTCAGTGATTGAGAAATGAGTAGACGTCTGTCCGACTCAACTGACAACAAGTCATCTTTCAATTGTCTGTTTTCATCGGATTAGTTGCAAAAGAGGTGTCACGTGATTTAAATCTCACGACTAAATCATTGATAATTCACTTTATTTTAAATCATTTTAGTTGAACTATTCAAAAGTTAATTATCAAGCATAAAATCTATAACAATATTGTCACTATGTATCAAATGACAAGAATATTTTGATTCAATGTTGATACAATCTATTGAAAATAATCAGTTAACCAGGATGTTTATTAGATGAAATCAATGGAGATTCAGAAATCGTTTCGATAACGTTGTTAACAGGGACAACCTAGCTGAAAGTTAGAATGACAATCCGTATTCAATTGACATTAGCTTGGAAAGTCTTTGAAAATTAGTGATTGCCACGATTGCCAGTGATTTCCAGGATTACCTTGGCCATAAAGTTGAGAATGAAACGAAGACCACAAATGAATTAGAGATTTGAATATTTATTTACATTAATAGTCAATAGATTTGTCAAAACAAAGACAATAGTATTTTGTGAACATATTTTGAACTATAATTTAATGTCGAAAACAATTCGTTTGTCAATCAATACATCAATAAATAAATATAATATTAATATATATATAATATAATCAAAACATATAATAAAACATCTATTCATTTGAGAAAATTTAAAAATAATTATACATTCAGTTTAAGGGACGCGATATCCCGAACCGACCGCCAAATCAAAGCATCTCTTATCCCGATTGACGACCAGGTTTTGAGGTAAGGATTCGCTGCTGTTATCACTAATCACGTCATTAATGTTATTGTTTTCTGTTATAATTCTTCTCAGACCTAGACTTCCATCAGAACTGTTACTCAGATTGCTATTGGCTTTTGCCTTCCTCTCAACCAATTTAGAGATAACTGATTCTACTTTACTGGCAGTCGTGGCGCAGGTATTTGAGACCAGATTATTGTATGAAGAAGTGGTCACATCATCGGTTGAGCTTATATTCGGATTATTATTATTTGAATGGTTTTCACTTTTATTCTTCGAAATCAATTCTTTATCGACCGGAAAGAGAAAGGGCACAGGTATGGGGATAGGGATTGGAATCGCAACTGTAAAGAAAATACAATTAAAATCATTTATCAGAATTGAATGGATTGGTTAATACCCGGATAGGGAGCCATAAGTGTCATCGGAGGCAGTAATGGAAAATTCGGATAAAATTGTGGCAAAGCACCAGTCGGTTGAATGGGAGGCTGTATTAGTGGCGATCCATTTGTTGGATGAATTCCATTGACGTGTGGCAAACCTGCAAATGGAAACCCAGTATGTGGTGGCGGAGGACCAAATGGTGGCAAAGGAGGTCGCAATCCGGCAAAACTAGAGTGCATTCGGGCCAACATTTCCATGTGTGCAGCTCCTAAAAAATTGGGCATAACTGGCCCTCTGGGTCCGAAGTGCGGAGAAGGCATAAGTGGTGCCCCTCTTCCTATACTACCAGGAAGTCTCGGAAACATTTGACCTGGTGAAGGACCTGGTGGTGAAGGATTTCGTACCATTGGATTGAGAGGAGGGTTGACTCTAATGCCTGGATTGACTGTCGAGTGACCGTTCAATAATGGAATGTTATTATTGGGCGCAGCTATCGATGACCGAATTGGTGGTACTATCGGTGGAATCGGCGAATGTCTGGCGTGCGGTCGATATGAAGGCGAGTGAAAGCTTGAAGTCTTCTCATTAGAATCACGTGAAGACCACTCTTGGACCAACTCTGAGGACAAATGTTTTGGATGCTTAGCACCGGATGTCTGACGACTTCCACTACTGTTCAACAATTTGTTTGAGTGTTTGACACGTTTTGACTCTTTATTGGACTTCTCTTTAATTGGAATATCTTTTTGTCTTTCATTTGGTTTGAAATCATTGACATCTTTGGAAAACTCGGAAAACTTTCGTTTGTTCCGATGGCCAACCATTGACTGATAGCTGTCTTCTTCCAAATCTAACTCTGATTCAGAACTATCTTTCAAACTATTGGCAGAATTGTAATCATTTTCTCCATTCTTCGAGTCTTTGAGCCATAACTCAGGTGTTATTAAATTCGATGTTTTCGATGACGGTTTCGAAGAGTCTTTAATGAGATTAGGGTTGAGGTGAAGGTGCGCTTTGGTCTCATTGCAGAATATATTCATCTTATACTGATTTAAGCACTTATTGCTGCAGAACTGCAGCTGTTGTTCGGCGTCTTGAAAGTCAACGTAATTCACGGTATGTCTGATGAAAATATGATGAAAATCAATACCAGGAATCAAGATATCAATATGAGAGGACATACCTGACATGTTTACACCAATCACAGATCTTGTTTTTCTGGAATAAATTGAACTAGATTAGTTAAATGTCAATTTAGAAGATTATGAAACTTACCTTAAATGAGGCTCTTCTGCATTGAGTGAAACACAATTCACTGGAAGTAATAAATTCAGATTTATATCAATTTCGAGTTAATTGATCGAAGAATCTTCAAATACCTGCAAAATGCTTTACATCCAGTTGCTGTGCGCAGGGTGAATAACTTGATACCAACCTTGGCACACCATGCACATACTATACAACCGGGAGGTATATTCTGATTGTCTGTAAACATAAGAATTTCCATTAAAACTAAGTTTCAAAGCTATAAAAATAGTTTGAAATTATAAAAATAAACTGTCTTTGCTTACAGTTTAAGCTACAGGTAATCAATTCCATAATCACATGAAAAGTTCACAAGTTTTACAATAAGTTAATGGAAAGAAAAGTTGATAAAAGGACAGAATGAAAGATTAAATAATGAAAATTGTCAACTCATGGCAAATGTTAACTATTGAAGAATTAAATTAACACTGAATGCAAATCTCACTCTAAAAAAGTATAATAAGAAATGAATGAGACATTTGTGGGGCGAATAGAATTTTTCTCTATTATAACGCCCGTCACTATAAAACAGTCAACACCTTTACAGAGGTTTTGCATAAGGCTGTGCCTGGGCTTATCAGTGCCGGGGCCACAAGCCATCAACGTGAGGGACAATACACAAGCCCTGTCCCACTCGATGATAATGGAATAGCAGATAAAACTAATTATTAGTGCTGTTAATTGCGATACTAAATGATAGGCGAGTTTTGTATTTCAATACATCCCAGACTTTATATGCAGTGCTTTGGGTTTTACTATGAATTCAATGAATTTTAATAATAATAATTATTGTTTAATAATCTGATAGTTCAGATCATTTATCTTATGAATGGGATTTGGCAAAAAATATTGTCATTTAATGATTTTGTAATATATATCCAAATTCGAGCCCTATTTTGAGGACTGACTTTCGGATAGTTTCACTTAAAATCAAAATAAACTTCTTTTGAAAAAAATCCATTCATATGAGTAATGATTTTTAATGAAAGGAAACCCCAAATTGATTAGTAATGGATTCAAATCAACTGAATTAATGTTCAAGAAATGAGATTTCAAATTGAAATTCAAATAGTTTATAATCATATGATTTAAATTCATGAAACAAAGTTTGTTTGAAAACTTCTTTACTTAATTCCAAAATCAATTATTCATAAAATGGTAAAAAGAGAATTGTTTTAAACAAATACACCTCTAAATGAGGACAACGGAAAGCAAAACGAATTTCACTCTCCTTTGAAAAATTGAATCTTTTATGAGATTTTTTGCCTCAAAACATATGAGAATAACAATTATTTTCATACGAAAAGTATTATAATAGTTCACAAACTGAACAAATGATAGTTAAACTTAAAGGCGTGCAATAAAACAATTTCCATTGAATATGAAAAGCCCTTTGAATGCCTCCCTTTTATGTAAAGTTATGATCAAATATAATGAAAGTTTTGAAGTCATTATTCATTATAATGAAACACGACTTGCAATCAGTCAACGATAATAACAATTTGGTCTAAACTTACAAACTTATATGCACTGGGAATCAGAGACCCAGTTCTTAATTCGATGAATTAATTTCTAAGCCAATGATAATTTTGAATTTTAATTCGGACTTTAATGGGTTTCTGATTATCTTGGTTCAAATTAACACAAAGTTCATTGAATATTCTGATAATTAATCGATGCAATAATGGGAGGAAAACTTAATTACTGACCAATTATTGCAATTTTAAATTGGCTCCGAATCTGAAGAGAAATTTTAATTTGAATAACAATTTCGTGAGTTTTCATTGGATTAAAGTCTTGCATAAGATTTTCAAACCCAACAAAAATCATTTGAATAGATCTAACGCACGGAATATCTGGAATGCATTGAAAATCGGATATAATCCCTGAGTTAAGCCTAGAGTGTTGGTCAGAGCAAAAAATGAGAGAACGCAAGTCAATAATTAAGGTAATTATTAAGTAGCGGTTTATTGCAGTGGAGTTCAATCTCCACCCATCACAACATTTTTGGGTGTTTTGGCGACGATTTATAACAGGCGGAGGCTTTTGGTTAGTCTTCACATAAAAATTATGGAAAAAACCTAATGTTATACAAGAAAAAGAAGGATCAGAATGAGAGAGAGAGAGAGAGAGAGAGAGAGAGAGAGAGAGAGAGACAGAGAGAGAGACCAGCGATAGGAAAACCAGAACAGAATATAATTCAGAAGATTGGAAGAAGAGAATTCGTGATCAAACGAGCCCTGAGAATATGAGAGGAACGCCTCTCACACATCGAGAGAGCACAGGAGAACCTTTTTCTAGACTACAATATAAGGAAATGATGTGCCTATAAGTTGATGATTATTATTATTCTTATGCACTCTTTCTTGTGTTATGCAATGCAATAGTTTAGTCTTATGTGTGTCCACACCCATGGAATCCAAAGCATATTATATTTGGTAATGTGTATTGTGTTCGCGTGTTTGTGCCAATTGAACTGAACTCACCCTCACAACAATCTTTATTCTCCATTCCATTATCACTATTAGACTCCGTATTAGTTGCTATTATTTTTGTTGGCGATGCCGATCGACAAACACCAGTGCTATCAGCAGTGGTGGTGCCGACTCCTCCGCCACCACCATCTGAGCCGCTGAAAGGCGAAAGAGCCGAACGACTCTCCTCTCTGTTTATTGAACTCTCTTTAGATTTATTACTGGAAGCAGACGACGAAGAACTTCGACTAATCTTTGCGACCATTTTTTGCTGAGAATCACTCCTCTTATTATTCGCAGTAAAATGTCTTAGATTTAGATCTTTGGTGTCTCTGGTGTCCAGTTTCTCATATCCATACCATCCCAACAACTCATTCATTGTGGTCTCCGCGTAGTCCTAACCAAAAGATAACACAATTATTAATCCAAACACAAAAATTCATTAATCAATTGAAAAAAAAATTGTGAGAAAAACCAATATTAAAGACTTTATGAATCAAAGACTGAGAAAAAGCATTTGAAACAAAAACATATGTCATTAGTAAAGAGCTATCATTCCTTTGAGACGAATAATTGTAAATAAATATCATTTTATTTCTCTACAATTCGACGATTCTATTAAGTAATTCAACTGAAAATCCTCTAAAACTTCGAGAAAATCATTGATCAAAGACTTAAATGAAGAGAATATTCTGTAATAGAGTTCTCTTTTCCTCTTCTTATGGATTGCACTTCAATTCAAAAATAAAAATGTATAACAAAAAAGAGAGGAATGGATAGAGAAATGGAAAAAGTATTTTTCCTAATCCATTAGTCATTGATCAAAAGCCTTCACGCATTCACAACAGTAATCATAACAAATGATTTGCACAATTCATACATTCCTCTCCTTTGACTCTCTCTCTCTCTCTCTCTCTCTCTCTCTCTCTCTCTCTCTCTCTCTCTCTCCCTCCCTCTCCTCGTCCTCCTCCTTTCTTTTAGTCTTTCCTCTTCTCAGTCACTCATCATATGGTTTTGTTCTGTGCTATTCATACACTTTATTATTATTACTGTTTCTCTCGATTTATAAATGTATAAAATACTGTCCTTTATGTGGATTTAGAGATAAATACATGAATTTCAACTCAAAAATTGAATAATAGTTTATAAGAGACACTCAATCAGAGCTCGCAATTGGTTTGCGATGTCTTTCTTTCAGGATTTCCTCACACTTTTCCAGTAATACAAAATCGATATGAAGTCTTCCCTTACTTTTGAAAATATATTTCTCATGAATTTATTTGAAAATTATGTTAATTTTTAATCCTTAAGTTTGAAAATTTTATGAATACATCAAAGGATTAATTTAAAGTATTTCTATCATGGTAAGATTGTCAAACAAGCTGAGAAAAATATCAATTATTCGAAGTCAGCGAAGAAATAGAAATTACAGACAAATGAGTAAATAAACTGATAGTTATTTTTGAGGAAAATCTATAAATTATATGAAAGCTGTCTTTCAATAGATTGAGTGATTATAAGTGCGATGTATTGGTGGTGTGTTTGGCGCCCGAAGAGCGTGTGTTTCGGTCATTCATCATAACAGAGAAGAAAAGTGCGAACACATCATCAAAAGGAATCGATGTTTGAGTCAACACTTATAGCGCACAGACAGCCACAAAGTACTCATCCAATTTGCGGCCCATATTATTGACCCAAATGTACTGATACTTACTATAGACATAAATGTATGACTTGTGCTCCAAAGAAACGACTGGTGATAGGATGTGGTCTACAAATGACTCAATAAAAACTAGCGATACTAATGACCCAAACAATCCTCAAAAAAAAGTTAACGCAAATCAAACCATAAGACACAGTTCCTTAAGTCTGTGGTCTAAGTCTTAATTTAAACATAAATAATATCCGTTTTTCTTATATCAAGAATAAAAAGACAATTATTCTTTAGACTCAAATTGTATTCAGAATTCCAGAATATTTAATGCAAAGAAGAAAATAAGGCAAAAATTAATGCAATTCACAGACAATTAAATTGAATAACAAAATTAAAACTAATGTTCACTTAAGACTACAAATGTTTATTCATTACTAGTCGCTGGAAGTTCTTATCCCTTTCCTTTTAATGGGATTTCTTTCTTAAATAACGTGTGATTAAAGCCATAATATAAGGATTATTAAAAAAAAGTCTTTGCAAATGTTTGGGCAAAAAATATTCAACTCATCGATTATGAAAACATAATTTAAGTCATATTTTACAGAATCGTATTTAAAGAATATATTCCGAAAGAAAGGAAAACATTGAGGGATGAGATGACTAGTGATTGCATTTGATCTGTTGCCAGATAAGGGATACGCCCATCAAAGACATTGACAGAGCAGTAATGTACTGCTCTTCATCATAGAGGGACCAGAGTGTTTTGAGACCGAAACATCCATTGAGTCTCACATTTATTCTTTACAGACATTTGTTTGAAGACAATAGACACGAAAGAAACTACTTTTTTATAGTAAACTTAATGCTCACAAAAAACTTCAATTCATTCAAAAGTTTTTATATGACTTTCTTCTGCAGAAAAGATCTAAAACAAGAATAAAAGTTAATGATTGATAAGACCGGGGCTGTGCATCAAACTGTTCCGGGGTTGGGCATAGGATGCAAAGACAGATGGAATGTCAGCTTCAAATAATAATCTTTTTGAATTATGGGCGATAATTCCGCAAAAAATGAGTGTGCAACTCTTGTTTTTTGCTCTTTCCCAGATATTTTAGCAAGAACAAATAAGTCAGTTTTAATATAATATTTTTAAATATCTATTTAATATTTAAAATGAAAACTTTTCTCGGTTAGGTGATGATGAGAAAATTTCAATAACCCCCATACTACCTATCACACAAACCAGGAAAAAGTATCTAGGCTATTAAATGAAAATAGATTTGACATTTGATACAAAAAATCAATACTTGATTTCAATTCACTTTTAATACAAATTTGAGCGAAACTTTAAACTTGTCGACAGCCTTAAAAACGAGCAGAAATACAATATAATTAAAAGAATATTTGGGCACAGAATCGAGTGTCGAGTTTCGGATCTGAGTCAAGAAAATATTCAATTAAAGTGGAATTTTTGAAATGTTGCCGACAATGCTATTATACAGTGGTTGGTCTGTCTGTCCAGTCTGTCTTCATTTAATAGCAAAGCCATATAATATGCAGAACCGGCATCAGGTGACAGAATACTGGTGCAGGCATTGCAATACCCAATATGGCAATGGATGGCAAACCTGAATGCCATCCAATACGAAGACATTCGATCTGCACGTCTTCTGTTACTGCGAAGGTTTTGCATTTCGTTTTAATGGACAGATGTACCCAACAGCACAACACTGTGTGCACAAACTCCTGGCGCTCTATTGCACTGTTTGACGCTTTTCAGAGGCAGAGCCGAAGAGAAGAAACTCAAAACTTTTTTTTTCATCATCTCTTTGGGAATGGGATGTATTTGTCTCCAATATATAAATATAGTATTTGTTTCTGAAATACGCAGATTAAAGCACAGACACATAAAGCTAACACCAGTGCAATCCAGACCTGCATAAAAGCAAATCCGTGGAAAAAGGCTGAGCCAACAGAAAGGTTGGTGATTATACTATTGCCTGCGATTAAAAAAATGAATGCCATATATATATATTGCTGTTATTATACAGGTATCGGATGACTCTGTGCTCCAAATGAAACCTAATGACAAAATGCTTTCATTTATTAATGTTTAGCCACTAAACACAGTTAGATATTGGGCACAGATATAAGACATTTAATATGGTGAGCGAATATGATAGCTGTGTATGCATTTTAGCCAATTTATGAAACAGTAAACTTTGAATACTTTGCAATACTATTCCCAGTATTAATATCTAGCAATCGTATGACTCTTGTGTCGCAAATATATGAATAAGATTTTTATTTCAAATATCAGATCAAAAGGTTTTGCGTCGAAAAGGAATAAAAACAAAAATAAAATCTCATTCTTGTCCTCAAGAATAAGATCCTAACCATCAAAGAGAAGAGACAGTAATTCAAAGCCTATTGATTGGCAACTTTTAGAAACAAAAGCCGTAGAATATTATGGATATCATTGAGAGCTGTCTGTATATTATATGTGGCTTTTATTTCCAGCTGTGGCTCTCCATTGCATTTATGAGAAGAAACAGCCTATGAATCCATATTTTGTTTTGGGAGCAAAAAATAAGTACTGAAACTTTATATTACGGGTATATCTTATGACTGAAGATGTCTTTACCATTAGTTGGCACCGAAAGAGATACAAAAGTTGTAGTTTTGGGACTCATTGCCACTCAAACATTGCATTCATTTCGATAGACAACACATTGAAATATCATCAGAGCTGAGGAGAAGTGCTATTCTAAACTCAGCAAAACATTTATATCACTTTCAATACAAAAAGTATTTGCGCGTAGAATACGATATCAAATGTCTCTCCGATTCCAAAGACTAACTCACATTCAAACACGAGTTTCGTTGAAAAAAAGTCAAATCACAAGTAATTCAATATTTGAGCGAATGACGAGTGAATGTGACTGATATTACTTTTATTTTCAGCTCTGAATAAGTTTCTTTGGTTCTCTTTTCACTATCACTCTGTCATTGGCTCTGTTTCTTGTGGTTTACATCAAATATCATCAGTTAATTCAGATTTCGACTAACATTTGATAGCCTTTAGCGCTAAACAATCATTTGAATCATTAGAACCGCTAAATGATTAATAAAGGAGAGACTGTTCTGCCATTTCATTGTGGCTTTTCTTAAATCTGAATGAATACAATTTGTTTGAATGTTCACAAAAGTGATGATAATTTCTCTTCAAAACACAGCCTCAAGTTATTCACTTTCAGGATATTCATGAAGTCATGAAAAAGTAATTTCAGCTCAAATTATTGACAATAAAAATATGAGAATCAAAAAATCAATTTCAATGTAAAAACAATTTTGGATTTAATTATAAGAAAGACTTAAATTACAGAAAATGTTGGGAAAAATGGTGAAAAAGTTTCGGATTTTGTATTTCAAACAAATTGTCAAAATGCCAATTAGTAGTGAAATAGCTTTGAAATCGGTGTCACTACGAGTCATATAAACAAAGATTAACTCAAGTTTTGTCGATTAGACACAAATACATGCATTTGTGTGAATACGAGCAGAAATGCTGACGAAAAAAAGGAGATAAAAAGAAGAATAAGACTAAAGACATCATAAGACTTGAATGGTTTAAAATGAACTCTTTGATTGTCAAACAAATGTTAACTGAATTTTGTTTTTCATTTGAATTTGAGAATAGTATCTAAGATTCAATTCAGAGCACAAAATATGTTCTTAAGTTTCCAGATTTGCAAATAAACCACTCAAAGAACGGACTATCAAATTGAGAAAAACTTAAAAAAGACTCTTATAATGAAATAATTGTCGTAATCTTTTTCAATATTCTCAAGTAATAAAAATTGAGATTATAAAGGATGAATTGAAGAACATTTTTCATTTTATCAAGGGAATACCTTCAAAAAATAAGAAAAGAATTTAAAAATAATCAAGAAGACCGACAAACAGACCACTTGATTAGATCCATTAAAAATACGATGTTTTCATCTACATATAATATATAGCCATGCTCAATAATTTTCATGTGGGAAACTGTCTGAGATTTTAGTTTAATGCCATTCAAATATTTATGAAAAAGTAATTTTATCTGTTCTGTCAAACAATTGCAAAATTAAAGTAGGGTAGAGCAGAGCAGAGCAAACTGTCTTGCACCACTGTCTTGCAAAATTTCGTAAAATCTCCATGAGTTTTGAACGATCATATCAGACATCCATCACTAAAAATGCCAAATTAATTGGCGAATACATCGATTCATTTGATTAATATATTTGAATTGATTCTTGAGTTTTACTTCACGTAAATTCATGTATTGTTTGGTTGAAAATAAGATCTTGAAATGATTCAGATAGTTTTTGATTAAATAGATAGTAATTGTTACATGCTTAGTTTGAGCTCTATTGCATCATTCAATGCGGGGTCGGATCTGTCTGACTGACAAAAATCGATCAGATTTTCATTCTTATTCAGGTATTCAATTTTTTAGGAGAGGAAGAGATTTTGTTAAAAATCCATCTTGGACATAATAGCTTTAAAACATCAGACAATGTAATCTAATATTTTTCAAAAGCAATTTATGCCACAAAACAGAAGGCTTTCAAAAGTCGCACAGATTCTAAAATACCCTTAGACCTACATATACCCTAGACCTTAGACCTCCTCTATAATTACCGAAATGTCTACAAAACATTAAATAACAAATATTTTTAGATTTTGCGGCTAAAAAATGAAAATCTTTCTAATGTTTGAAAAAGTTATGGATTGAATGCATAGAGAAAATCATTAAATAAGATAAATATTTAAATATTGGGTTCTTTGATAATTAACATAAAACAGTAGAGACTACTCATTAGTGGTTTTCCACAAACATTTCAATTTATGAATAATTTTTCCAGAATTCAAAACTTATTATAATTTGATTTTTAGAGTAAAAAAAGTCTAAAAATAAGCGAATTTGCAAACAAATAGAATGAGACATACCTTGAATTCGTCGCTCGACTCTTGTCTGACACCTGTGTCCGACTTATCTCTAAGTTTAGACAATTTTAAACGTTTTTTAGAAGCGCTGGTCTGACAGAATGGCATCAACTCCTTAGTCGAGTGCAGAACAGCATTCATAGCATTCATAATATAATTGAAAACATTCAGACAAATCCAGATAAACGGGACTGACGTAAACGCATAGAAGAGGAATATAAAACTCGAAGCGCCTGTGCTTTAGTTCACAATCGACTCACTCCTCACCGATCAGATGATATCCATTCTTCTGTTGGGAAAGGCATCGAAACAATAAATTATTTGATCGCAAAGAGAGAACCGTTTCATTCATACGAACGTCAGTGCATTGAATGATGAAATAGAGAAAAGTTATTTGAAAATAAAGGCACAGAATAAGTGTAAATGTTATCAATATTCGGGAGGCACTGGAAGAGTTGCTCAATAGGTGTTGTGAGCAGTACTACAACGCATTGCTTACTAAAGTAACACTAAACGAAGTGATAATATATATCCCAAAGAATATCGTATTACAAGTTCTCTAATATATAGCACAATATTATCGATGGAATTGCGAAAAAAAGTTTAGTTTCAACTCTTATTGCATCTGAACTGAAGAAGAATAAGCCGAAGAGCTATAGGAAAAAGATCACAAACAAAATTCACTCTGAATTATATCCAATCGACGACTTCCTGAATTCACACCACAGATGAGACCCAATATATGGCACTAATACCCATCAGTTGAGTGCAAAGATATCGGAGTCAAATGAAATAGAGAGAGAGAATAACACATCAAATCTTTGGCTGCAGTTTCACTCTGAGTTCACAACAGATTTTGCGCGAAATTGAATCGCAATCTCTTCTAATATAATACTTAATCGTATTTTTTTGTATACTTTTTCACTACTTTTCAGAATAGTTGAGCGAAAAGTCATGAGTCAGACAAACGAAAATCTAATCTTAATAATAATGATTAGTTTAAATAATAAGGGGAAAGACATGGCATATGTGCCGATCGTTATTATAAACTCCACACAAACACTGATGAAATGCTTAGGTTTGAGCTCAGAATAATATAAGTGTATCTGAACCTCAAATTCAAGACCTTATTTCCAGTGCACTGACTATTTGGCATCGAATTACTCAAAACGGATAGACTTTCGTGTTTTGTGAGTCTCAGCGCTAACTATAGCCAAGAGTTGGCCCAAAGAGTGGTAGAGACGAGTGTCTCGAGTGGGACGAACCGTACGCTCCGAAACACAGCTCATAATTATAGGTATGAATGCGAGTGCGGACTACTCTCAAGAAGGAGGTTCTCCTTAGGGATACATTAATAGTATATTATGTGAAGCGGCGAACGGCTATCACTCTGACCAAAGGCTCGGATGCCTTCTCAATGATTAGCGATTTCAGCACAAAATTAGTTTTTTTGGAGTTAATAGACGTCAAAACAACGAGATGTGGCCAACAAGTTATTAGAGGATTTTCTCTCCCAAACACTAGACATGTGTTTCCCTCTCCCAGTGGCCGAAAGGTTTTTTGGGTTCGGGTTTTTATTTGTGGAAATAAATACGACTGTAATTCAGTATTGGATCAGATGTTAGATAGAAATCAAAATATGAAAATATGGCGAAAATAAATATTACCGAAACTCAATATTCAGCCAAAACTTAATACTTAAATATTGAATTTCGTTGAGAATATTGTATTCAAGGATAAAATAGAAGGATTACATTATCAGATGGACCGGGATCTCAAACATAAAAGCCCGGTATTCTCTGCTACTCGTATTGAATGTGAAATTAGATTCATTTTATTCATTCAAATATCAAGAGTTGAATAAAATTCTCAGTAATTTATTGAAACGAAAAATCCATAAATCAGATAATAAACAAATATTTTTAATGAATTAGTGAAACAAAATTCAATAAATTATAATCTGAAACAAATAAACAGTATTTTTCAGATAATTTATTTCAAATAATCCATTCGATAACACAAATGGAAACCAAATTCAATAAAATAATACAATACTAGAAAACTATGTAATACGAGACCTAAAAATGTTTGTTTTTTCAAATTCTGTGCCTTTACTCGTCTGTAGAGTTGAGAAACAACTTTACTTTCAAAGTTTAATTTGAGAAAAGAGGAGTTGTTTTAAAGGTTTTAGGCGTGAGATTGCATTTTGATTGCGTCGATACTATCGGTTTACAAACAGTATATGACTTTCCAACTAATGATTATATGCTTTGCATTAATTAGGATTGGATTCATAGTCAGACTCAGAGCAAAACAAGTGATTCAGTGCTTTTACGTAACACTCAGACTATAATTTTAGACAAGATTTTAGGTAATAATTAGAAGTTTTCGCAAAAATGCTTTTCTAACACAAAATGAAAGTTAGCTCAAAGTCAAGACATTTATTAATTATTGTTTTCTGTACTCAGAAGAAGATAAGCCAAAAATTCATTGAATTTTCAAAATCCATTAACAGGTTATTACACAATCGAAACCAATTCTGGGCTCAAACTAATCATTAATTGAATTAAAAATTCATTCGCAGAGAAATTTTTATCCAAAACTCAAATTAAAGAAATTTTATTCAAATTTATATCAAAATTCTTATCATTTATTTGAGAATTTTTTGGCAAAAAAAACATTTGAATTGAAATTAAAAAGTATTTTAAGTGATAATCACAACAATTAATATGCAATTAATTGACAAATGGGTCACACATTTGGATAGTATTTGTTTTCTTTGAGGTTAGAAAAAGTGAAGAAAACAAAACAAATTCGTTTACAAAACAAACCTTTGATTGTCTCGAATGGGATCGACATTCAAATGATAATTAAGGGATAGCCGTCTCAGAGTCACAACGAAATTAAATTAATTATCTTTTTGCCGATGAAAGTCGTTATTGCAGTCCATGGAGTTATGCCCAAAGCTCCTAATTAGAGGTTTACCACAAGGCAAGGGTTAAGTTATTTTCAGGCATAAGAAATATCTGAGACTAACCGCTAACACCGGTCGGAAAGGACAGAATGAAACCGAATGGATAGAAGAGATTTTCGGGGAATCGGAACAGGACTTCATAGCGATAGAACCAAATTAAATATAAGGTCACAAAACCCTACAAAACAAATATTCAATCATTTTATCAATTGTTAAGTCATTGAAGACATACCGAAATGACATAAAAGACAGCATAAAAGAAGATTCGGGTTTTTATGCGGAATATCGTCTGAATGTCAGCTAAAAAACAATTGAAATTATTTATCAATCAATCAGTCGTTTAAACAGAAGTTTCAAAACAATTCAATTGAAAACAATTTCAGAATATTTGCCGATATTTCTGAAGATTTCAAATGGATATCAATTGAGACAATTAAGTGATTATAACATACATTGACTTTTGAGCTGATCCTTTGATTTATTCAATTTTCTTTGAATTTTGGCGTATTTTGCGAATTCGTCGGTCATATTAATGTCAGACAATTCGGTCTTCAGATCTCGTATTTGTCTCCTCAAAGAGGTCTCCATTTGGGTCTCATTGAAAAATACCACCAAAATCTGTATTAAGACAATTGTAAAAGAGTTTAAACACTGAATCAAATATTAAACACTAAATTGATTTAAAAAATGGCAAAAGTTCTCACAGTTTTGACCATTAAAGGGATAAATGCATTGAAAAACCCCCAAAATGTGATAAACAAAAACAAATTGAAATTATATTCGTTTGTATTTAAATTTTTATCTACTTTTTGATCCATTTTTATGTCTAAATGTAATTAAAAAACGATTAAAATGTGACTGAAATTAATTTGTCCTCAAATTTCGATTCATTGCAAAACACGTGATGTAAACAAACACAACAGACATCTATTGATAAAACTGAGAGTAATTTAAGCTTGATCAATTCTTTAAACATTTTTGAGGAAAGACTTCAATTGGCGATCAATTTTGTTATTGATTACAATTAAGTAATAAATGAGTAAAGAATTGTTTTAAAGATTTATTGGTTAAAATGATTTCAGTTATATTACAGACAATAATAGCGAACATTACAACAAAATGACAGTAAAACATGTATTCAAGAATTGATCCAAAGATATCACTTCTCGGATCAATTCTTATTAGAGATCTTTGGTTTTAACTGATTTTTACCATTATTTCGATATAATTTCAAACTTTAGTCCTTTTATTTGCAAATCGTTTTCTTTTCTTATCTTTCAATTTAACCAAATCTTCATTCGTTCGGTCGACAAGTTTTGAATGAAGACATTCGTAGAGCTGTTCCGCACCCACAGAGTTTCCTAGGATTTCAGTCAACTCTTCAACACTGCATTCAACCAAATCGGCGATACATTTGACTGAATTCATAATCGAATAGACATTATTGGCATTAATTCCGGGCAAACATAAGAGGAACTCCTTGGCCTCAATGTCATACTTATCGGTGACAAACTCTGCCGGTAACTGTTGACCAGATTTGGCGATAATAGTCTTGGGGTCGGGCTCTTCCTTACCCTCTTTGAGATACTCGAAGAGCTCAGCGCTGAAGTGAGGGGACGGCGACCAAACCAATCGAAGTAACGGAAACTGAATGGTCAGAACCACTAACTGCACCAACACACTCGGCCGGCCATTAGTAGATGAGGAACTGATGGCGGAAGAGCCCCAATATTTGCCTTTAAAGTTGAATGACTTTTGATCGTCGAATTCAATCAAAAGAAGCGGACGTTTGTAATATCGAGTCATTACTTGTGTCTGACTATATAGTCGTCCGCTGTTTAGAGAACCGATTAAATCGCTGACTGACTTGCGTTCAACACACGTGTCGGGGGTCAGCACATAGTCTCCGATCTCAATAGTAATTGGAATGATATCTATTCCTCGTTTATGAATAAGTGTCGGCAAATCGGACCTAAACTCTCGCATATCTATAATAATCCGTTTTGTAGTCTCGGGTTGAGTAGAACCTGACTGTCCGCCGGCGTTGCGCGAAGAAACCACTATATATTCATCACTTCCACGAACCAAATCGGGATGGTTTTCACTCTTTCCGTCCCTATCAGATGGTATAACAAGAGTTGCCTTTGTTTTAATCAAAGTCTCAAACGATTCCTTTTCAATGTGCAGATTCTTGAGATACCGTTGCTCTTCAGCTGATCCATCGAACATAAAGAAGTATACTTTAACCGGATCTAAGCCACAGTAGAGCGCCTGATATAACTCTATTTGTCTAATGCTTTGCATATCGGGTTCGTATAGTATTATATATTTCGGCCGCAAAACAGTTAACATATTATGTAAACGAATCCCTTTTTCATACCAATTAAAGTAATGGAATTCCAGTCTGTGCTCATTCTTGAAGCTGTTCTCTGCCTTCTCGAAGTTCTTAAACATTTCGGGTAAAGTCAACATCTTTTCCTTCTTTTCCGGTCCCTTTTTATCACTTGTTTTCTTACTTTGCTTTGAATTATCAACAGTTTTGGTCATAGCGTCAGTCTTTCCACTTAACAAAGAGTCACACTTTTCGTGCAATTCATGCAAAACAGTTTCCACTCCTTTGTCGCGGAAATTCTCGAGTCTTACCGCAGTATTACTGTTCTCTACAATCACTATAATGTCGATTACATCCGATATATCTGTTGTTTCGGTATTTATCTCTTCTATCACTTCATGAAAAGCATTCCATTTGGGATTGATTTCAATGTCAACAACTTCTTTGCCATCTTTTTGGATGAAGAGCCGCTGTTTGGATGCAGTAAACAGTGTTTCCGACGGCTCCCAAAAAAGCCAATCACTTGTCTCTGCATTTAAGACAACGTTTTGTCGAATGGCTTTGATTTCACTGTAAAACGTCACCGAATCGTATTGAGTCAAATGGAATAACAATAGCTTAAGAAGTTTGACATCACTTATAATTCTTCGGGATTTTGCGCTCAACTGATACCAAATGGGATCGAATTGAGTTCTTACAAACTTATCGAAGTTAAGAGATATTACATTAATTGCATTCAATTCTTCGCAATCGTATAGAAAACTATTATTAGAGTTCTTCAGCTCTTTTATACACAACGAGATTAAGTCCATTAAAGAGAACTGAATTTTACGCATCAGTGGTGTCATCGATAGCCGCACTTCTATGACATTTGGTGCCGACCTCTCAGATAATGACTGTGTGATCGAAGCGTGAAATCGCGGCCAAAGATATAGTTTTGTTACGAATAAGTAGCGCATAATTCTGTCCAATTTGCCGAACTGTCCGAGAAATGCTTGACTGGTCTGTGAGATGGCGGTCACAAAACCAGTCTTATTGTGCGTCCGATAGAGTCGAAGAATGAAAGACTGCAAACAGTCGTTAATAATTGTGTGCGCGTTGTATACAATAAGACCCGAAACCAGTTTGAAGGGCACTCTTTCGGTCAACATATCCATAACTAAAATTCTTGCCGTAACGAAGATAACGCCGCCATTCATATAGACTTCATGGCGTTCACTCGATAGACAAGTTTCGGCGGTTATTCTCTTTGGTTTCTGGCCGACAGTCGACTCTTCAGACGCCAATTCACTGATCATATAGTCTTCAATCTCCTGATTGGTTCCGATAACAAACACTAATTGGCTTTTCTCTGAATAAGCTTTCGTTAAGTGAAACAAAAGTCTGTCGATTGCTATGCCTTTCGATGCGATACTCAAAGAGTTTTCATTCAAAACACTTAAAAACATTTCTTTTTCAAAGCCCAGCATTTCGGCCATTATTTCGACTCTGAGTTAAACCTCAGAATTGAATCAAAACATTGAATTAAAACAAACAAAAGTGACCTTCAATTGGATATCTTCTCAATTGTCAACACTTGAAATGAAATGAAAATAAAAAGTGTAAACAAAGGGGTTCTCAAACACTGACTGAAATCAATGAGAATGAGTCCAACAGAAAGGCAATAATAAAACGCATTATTTGTGTCTCAAAACACCTGACATATGACTCCATGTGTTTGTGATTTCGTCAATATTTAAGTTAAAATAAACAATAGATTGACTCAAACATTGACTTCAATTAGTGGAGAAATGCGATAATCTTTTATTAAATCTTATCTTTCATTCATTCATTCAGACATTGATTGTTAATCAAAATATTTGAATATTGAGTCAGTATTTTAACGTTTATTTGTTTGCAATTCAATCAAATGTTTTAAAATATGAGTAAAACTCCGAAACACGAGAAGCAGAAGAAGTTTCTTCTGGTAATCAATTGAAAAATTGTCTTCAATTCTAATTTCATTCAAAAATATATACAATTATTTGAATAAAATTGTTTTTAATCAGAAAATTGTGGACAAACTCTACAAAAAGGATTTGGAAGAGATTTTAGGCATTTTCTTCGCCTCGAAGAAGGGCTCAAAACATGTCCTCAAATCAAAAGTCATTGAATTCATTGAAACCGATAAACAGGACATCGATTTCAATAAACTAAATAAAGAGATCAAAAGAGTTTACAAATCAAACCCGAAAATCAAGAGATCACCGAAAAAAGGTATTCCACTCATAGTATGTGTTTTCAATTGTTTTACAACTGTTTTGATCCGAAGCTAAATCTTCGGTGAAGAAGAAGAGTGCGAATAAAGTGAAGCCGACCGCAGAACGAGTCAAAGAGTTGGAGGACTTGAGACGTAAACTTCTCAATGATTGTATCAAAACTCCGGACGAAGACGAGTCAAGCAATGGTTCCGCGCATAGCACTGACACAGAAGAGAGCCCTTCCTCTACAGAACACGAGAGAATTATTCTTCGACTTCCGATTCCAACACCTAATGAAAGGCCACAAACAGTGAATTTTAACGATAATTACGAAACTCTTTCTAATAATCCGAACGAACGGTTTGAGTCAACCGCCAGCTCTTCTAATCCGAGCCCTAATATCACTAATTACTTTGAATTATACGCCCGTAAGTTCGTAAGCGGACAGCCATACGCACAACAGCTACAAAGTACCAGTAGTATCAACACAAATATGCTATATCCGGTACCACCTCCTGCACTGCCACCACCGCCTACTTTATCAGCGGTCGATATGTTGACCAATTCATTCAATATTTACCGAAACAATAACATAAATCCAAGTCAAGGATCTAATGCTTATCCGCTCAATGGAGAAGTGGTTGGACCGCCAGTGCCACCAAATATTACCCCTAATTCGGTACCAAACAACCAACTAATCCGACCGCTGACTAACCCATACAACGTTTCCGCTCAACCGATAAACTATTCAATTAATAATTACTTCCAGAGCTCTACTGCTCCTCAAAACTTCACTTTCCATCAGAACTTCTTTCAGAACCCGGTGTCAGACGTCTTAAATCCACAGACATTTGACTCATTCATAGAACAGCAGAAGTTTTTATTATCACAATATCCCAAATCTTTTCAGGAAAACGACAAGAACTCAAGGGATAGTGACGTTCCCTTAAATGACTTTGTCTTCAAAACTCTACCCAAATTCAAAGCATTCAAAGTTCTTAAGGAAACCAAAACTATCGGTTCGAAAGAAATATTAATTTTGAGTTTTATTTAAATTTTGTTGTTTAGGATCTCTGACTGATATCGGGATTGAAGTCAACTTTGATATCAAACCAACAGATTTAGAGCCAAACTATTTCGAGGAACATATGAGTGATAGCCTTAAGACTCTGTTGGAGAGGAAAGCGCTCAAAATTCAGTTGAGATTCACTTATGTGTCAGACGTTAACTCCAGAGAACATAAGGACTCACTTCCAGAATATCTATGCATTGAATTCAATAACCAAAGAATATTCACTTACGAAGAGGTTTGCAGTCATTTGTTTCGATTCACTTGTAATTTGCAAACATTTTGTTGACAACAGGATTGTGAGAATATGACGGGTCCTTTTGATTTGAGCGAATATTCTGATTACTATGAAAACAAAGTCAGGTTTTACGTAAACAAAGCTAACTATACATTCCTATTGCCCTGTATTTACGAGATTTCAATCGTAAGCTTCGAGACTTGCGATGCATTTCTCTCTAAACTTAAACAAAATATGTTTCAATTCTTGTCTTCGGAATCAACAAAACAATTGAGTAAAACATTGAAAGCAATCAAAACTAAATTGATTTTCAAATAAATGTATTCCTTCTTTAGTCCGATCCCGAAGCGATCAGTTGTCTCAGGACGAGATCATAAGCATCAATACAGACACCAAACTTAAGCTCATTTGTCCGGTAATTATCTGACATTTATTACTATTGAAATTGAGTTACAATTTGTTGGAATATATTTGTAAATACAGTTAAGTCGTCGACGAATTGAAACCCCGTGTCGTACCTCTGAGTGCAAACATATTGAGTGTTTCGACGCCTACT